>JBCAUG010529190.1:0-14936 GCA_038406175.1 Haplosyllis leylae | reverse complement strand
GCTTTTATTTGGAAATTGAAACTAAGCCAATCAAAACATGCCAATTAATTAGGCCAGTGCACAGAGCATGTGCAGTTACACATGTGACAATTAGTGACAAATGGAACTGAAGACAGGGGAATAGTTTTATATTTTTGCTATTTGTGCAATAATTTAAGGAATATAATACAAAATTGTCTACTGTAAGAATTTTTTGTGGATTAAGTGATTGATAAGTGCAGGTAAAAGTTTGCAGAAACTTTTCCAAATTATTATTTTGCACCTCAAAATGTGTAGCTTTTCCCATTCTGTTTTACCCTAGGATATAAAGGGAATAAGGTCTGATGCTGGAACATTTCGTTGCTGGAACATTTCGATACAAACTTGTTGCCCGTGAGGTGCCCCTCCCACGCAAATTCAAGTCGGATATCACGACTAAAATGTTACAGTAGATCTAAAAGAAAAAATATTAGTTGTCACCTCCAAAAGGGAAACTAGGAAGTTTATTGCTTGGTACTTTGTAAATATATCAGATTTGGTTATTAAAATATGGGTGGTGACGACTGGTTCAGAGTGCCTGGACTGCAATTTGTTACTGCTTTTTTTCTCTGGTTGGAGAAGGTTTTGATCTCAGTTGGTAAGAAAGAAATGTGGACGTTCTGGCCGAAAATAAATCAATCAAACCTTTTGTGCAATGGTTATCTGTACTTTTGAGCTCGACGAAAACGTCGGTCTCCTAGGTACAAGTGAAAGAACTTAGACATGTGAAAATTAAAGGCTGTGGCCCCGGGCACGTGCAACTTTAAGGGTCTATTAAGATCGAGAGAAAGCGAAAGCGACATCGTTTGGATGGACCACATTGATTTGTACAGGTATACCCACACCAAGCGAAACAGACGACACTTTCTTGATTCCTTATGCACCAATCGGAGCGAAAGCGATTTCGCTCTTGTTCGGTTTGGGTATAGCTTAAGCCTTCAGTATTTCGGATTCAGTGATGAATCATTGATACTTGTCGGTGAAACGGAATGTTTGGACCAAAAGGATAATTTAAATAGAATTTGAATTAATACTGATTGATAAACTCGTCTTCCACTTCACTGTCAACAAGCATCATCTATGAAACGTGACATACCGTTCAATTTATTTCATTTGTGTACTTATGTGAACATGTTGTATCCTACTCAGGTACAGGAGAATTTTCGAAGTTGCCACGAGTGACTACATGAACAGTTTTTTTATTTTGTAGACCTATCGTTGTCAATATGAAAACCCTTCAGCAGAATTTGAGCTTTCTTTTTGGAACTGTGTTGAATCTCATTGTACTGTCACATGCGAAAGATGAAGATCTGAAATGCGGAGGTAAGATATAAGTCTGTTCTGTCAAAATATAAAGAAAACACCTCGTGTAATTTGTTATTTTAGACATACTTTAGGAACCCAAGCGAGAAATAATGACAAATATTATATTGACAGAAGGTAGTCGAACTAGCTTGAGCTACCTAGTTCAGCCTAAACGGAGTGTGTGTGTTTTGCATTTGTTTTGTTTTTTGCATTTTCAGTGTGTAGAGCAGTCGTCAGTGAAATAAACCTTTCAATTAGATCTACTGATCCCAAAAAGAAGGTACAAGTTGGAAGTTTCAGAGTGGACTCCAAAGGAAATCAACAGACAGTTGATGTAAGTTTAGAGATTTACAAAGCCCGAAGTATTCAAAGAACCCAATGTGAATGGTAAATTGAGTTTTAGAAATCCACTTGAAATCCACTAATGTAGTTTCAAAGATGCCTGTTTTTTATGGGTTTTTTCTGTACTTTGTGCCACTCGTTACAGATCCCTCTCGCTCGGTCAGAGGTGTTCTTAGGGGAGCAGTTTGAAAAGTTGTGCGACAGAATGCCACAATGGGGTGTTCTAGTGGATAAAGGTTAGTAAGTTTGAAGAATGTTATTATGTACGACAGCGAACAGTGGATAATAACATCGCAATGAACTATCATTGTAAACTTTGTTCTGTTAGTTTAATGAGGGCTATTCACCAGGAGCGTCGGTATTATACGAACATTTTCTGTTGCAACAGTTACAAAGAGGCGAGCAGTTATAAGGAAATACAATATGGAAGGAGCAATGGTTGATGGCTTGGATAAAGATGTTCAGCATAAACTGACGTCATTGGTGAGTGCTTGAATATTCGGCTTACTGGAATATCAAATCGTTTTGTTCCGCTTTGTTTGATATAATCCTCACCACTGTAAGGTTTCGTTGAAAATTAACTATCGTCGTTTCTGAATACTAACTTTCAGTGCCATGACTTTGTCGAGGACCATGAAGAAGAGGCTTTACCAATCTTCCAAGTTGAAGGCGGTTCCAATGATGAACACGAAAAAGAACTGTGCACAGAATTGTTAGGTTTGTTGTTTCTATTTACCGTTTCTTTTATGTAGTTGACTTTTGGCAATTTATCATTGTAAATAGGGCAATATTGGTGACAAGTATACTTTAAAATCTGTGTTTATTCTTGTGATGGTT
Organism: Haplosyllis leylae; assembly: GCA_038406175.1. Classification (NCBI taxonomy): domain Eukaryota; kingdom Metazoa; phylum Annelida; class Polychaeta; order Phyllodocida; family Syllidae; genus Haplosyllis; species Haplosyllis leylae. Next base: position 12,434 of record JBCAUG010529190.1, on the reverse strand, counting down.
GCAGCGCTTTTAACTAAACCCGTAAGCTGACTTCATTACAGGTTTATGTACCGCAGAAGAAATAAAGTATCAATCTGGTGCGCAAAGCAAGGGTATACGTGATGCCATCATGAGTCAAGCTCAGTCAGGGAAAGACACCCTCAACATTTCACCAGGTATGAAATACAAGCTTTGAGCAAGATTTACAGTTAATTTATTGCTACCTGTACATTATTCACCACAAATTCAGATTGTCATTTGCGTATTTGAAAGCATGCATAATCCTTTACATCAGATAAATTCTCGTTTTGCACGTTATGAAAACAAAGTTACGTTGTCCATAAACTTTACCTGCAAGTAATTATTATAGTATCATGATCATGTTCAGGCAAACGGGTTTAAGAAGTCTTCTTAATATTATTCAGGAGGTGGTTCTGATGAAACTGGCGATGATGACGACGACGATGATGATGAACATGAAGACGATGACGATGCGGAAAAGAAGAAAGCAGAGGACGAAATTGACAACGAAGGCAGAAAAGAAGAATTATGATTGTTGATGACTGAAATCTAAGTTTAGGAAATGCTATTTTAACACTGATGAAAGAACTTTGCCATTTTAGATCTTGTTTCATTTTCCTTTCTTATCACACGTACATCGAATGCACACAGCAGAATTACGCTGCTCAGCTGGTTCATCGTAAACAACGAAGCTTTTTTACTACTGTTAGCTTGACATGTGTTTAACTTGCTTCAGCCGTAACACAAAAATTTAACATATTGTTATCTACATTGTTGAATATTTATTCAATTTAAAACGATACTCAGCCTATTTATTGTTTGCATTCTGAGTTATATACTCTTGTTAACAAATGTTGTAACTGTGAAAGTGAATTCATAAGTATAACATGTGTATGCTTGATATCATAATGCCAATCGTTTCCACCAGCGATGTAGATCCAGTGTAAAGATGTACTGTACTTAATGATAGTATACAAAGACTTAATATTGAAATAAGATTAATTAAATCATCTTATATCATTACTATTTTTATTTAATCAAGTTTCGTCTGTTTGGATTTGGAATCCTTCTCTACCAGTATCGTGTAAAGAGATTACAAAAAGGCTCAAAAAGCAGTTGTGATTTTTGTGTTCACCACAATTGTAAAGAAACAGCTGAATCGCAAACAATCACTTATATTAGTAATGCGCACCAGCGGGGGAAAAGGCTTGATAAACGTTTACTCTTGCTAAATGTTTAGTTTTAATTCATGTAAAAAAAAAGAGTTCACATTGAATCTCGTTGCTTCTGACAAAGCAATGCATTATATTAACTCGGCAAATTGTTACTTCCAGAGAGATTGAATAATCGTTTTCAGTTTCCCGTTTGATGTTTGGTAAATACTGTAGCAGAACATGAGTAGGAACTCACAAAAATTAAGTAATTTTTAACATATATTTCTAGGTCGATATGTACGATATGTAACTATTTAGAAGCTGGTGATATAAAATTAAGAATAGCTGTACAGGATGATGGGATTTGCACACATGTACAGTGGCGGATCGGGGATTTCCCAGAAGAGGGATCGCTAACCCCCAGGTAGGGGTGCCAGTCTAATATTTTGGTCAGTTTTCCTCAAAAGCTGCATGAAAATGAAGAAACTTAGACCCTTATGGAGGAGGGTCCCCTATATCCGCCACTGATGTGTGAGAATGATGTTTTGCTAACTAATATCAAATAATTTAGTTATAAGTCCAATCTGGTTGCGAAAAGATAATCTCCTGCAAAAATGAGAAGAGAGAAGGAATATCAGTTTCAAGCAAAAAAAGGCCTTACTGCCCGTATTCATTGGCATACACAACTACGTTCATGTATTCATTCAACCACGAACCATATCATTTACGGAAAATGATCATTCCAATTTCATTACAGAAGCACATTCCTTCATGCGTTCCTCGCATTGATATTAATAACATGTAGAAATCATCGACAAAGGAATAAATTTTATAGTTTTCCATTAGAGTTGGTTTAATTTTTGCTTGTTAAAATGCCTTTCTGTTCTTGTAGAAAAGTTTGAATTGGAAATATGTTTTGACGTTTAAGTTCTATCAAATGGGTTAAACATAAGTATTATGCCGTATTGTGTACATGCGTATGAAATTACCTTGTTATTTTTATAGTCGAAAATGGATCCACCTGCGAAATGCAATCCTCCCACCCATTAAAATGTGTTGTCCAAACTATGACAACAAAAAAAGATGTTTATAATGTTAACAATTACGGTGACATTTTACTTTCATGTTAAAAAGTTACAAACTTGTTTACCCAAAATCAAAATTAACTTTTAAGAATTCATATGAAAGGATTTCAGGAGCGAGAATTATAAAATCATCATTAAACAGGAGAATGTACCTATTGACAGCTTCCTGTTAACAGCCCTGTATTGCGGAGATTTCCGTGCATACCATCAAAATCTTTAATTAACACTGATCTAACTCCGCTTTTGGCACTGTGCCTTATTGTTGTCTTATCAAAACTGCATTACATTTATGACAAGAGCTTACTATGGATCTATTGAATTCGCACCCCATACATCACTGCAGAGCAGGTGCTTGTTGCCTACAATGTCTGCAAGTCCCTCCAGTAAGAAGGGCCTTGTCTTTACAACTGCAGCCAATCTGTTACAGAGAGGAAATGACATCCATATAAAAATTTGCCTGCTCATTTTCATAAAAATTTTCGGCCCATGTTTAAATGGTGATGTATATTAGGGATTTCCAACTCGGTATTTCAAAGAAGGGTCAATAGTTATTTAGTCACATGTGCCGTTCTTTTAATCTCTGTTAGCGAAACGACCAATTGCTCAAAAATAAATGTTGGTGATGGCATTGTCAACACCTTATTGCTTAGTAATTTAAAAAGTACGGAAAAAGAGGACATTTAAAGAATGAGACGATTTAAAACACCAGCTATATTACAATATTGAGTTGAGGAAAACAGTACCCAAGAAAAATTGTCTCTTAAGTTTAAAATCTTGGATCACACAATTATGGAAAGAAAACTTGTCTTAGTGAACATTTTCTAGGTTTTCTATTCCTTTCAGAAAATCCACTTTCAGCACAATATCTTATATTACCACTACCACCAGAAGTATCCAATTTACGTAAAATCACGGAATCAATTGGCAAAAAAAATTTAACCACCAGAAAGTATGGAACTTATAACAGACTTCTGAAAAGAATATAAATTCTAACACTTTTTGTGCAGTGACCATTTTACGGTGCCCCAAGTCCTTGGATAAAGATATGATCCACCCCAATGTTATTACTCAGGAAACAATGTAGGCATATTTCAGTTCATAGTTGTAACAATTTCGGATACAAGGCCTCCACGAAAACACCTGCCCTCAGCTCATAGGAAATTACCTGTTTTCCTTGACTGCTAATTGACTTGTTAAATATTCATGCAGGGTGTTCATAGGAAGTGAAAGCACCAGACATATTAGACGCCAATAGGAATAGGAACCCGTGTTAATCAGCCAATGACTGTAGACTTGAAAGAACTTACTCAAGACGGGGACTTAAAAGTTAAGACGAAGGCTCTAATGGTTTTAGAACATGATAATCAAAATAATCGCACTTTTATTCTTCTTAAAGAGTGATTCACTGGAAAAGTGGCAGACTGTTTTGTAAGTGGCTATAGAATAAAATTTGAGTGATAATGCCTAGGTTTATTTAACCGATTCAAGACAAAATAGCAGGGATCCTGCAATTCCTTGACCGTTCTAAATAAAAGATCGCCATTTTGGGCATTTTCAAACAAAAGACAAAAAAGCAAAGTAATTTGTATGGTATTTTTTATTTAATTTTAAACACAACTACGTGAATTCAAAACAACCAACGAAAACTATAATTTCTTACAATAATCGTGAATATGAAATATTAACATTTTTTAAATATCTATACATGTTTTGCGTACTCTCAACATTTTACTTGTTTCACGTTAAGTGTTTTTGGTCAGTAATGCCATTTACATCACTCTGTAATTTATACAAAAATAGCCTTTCAATTTCTGCCAGCTAATTCATCCAACTGAATTTCAATGATTGAAATCTTGATTCTGGGTAGGAGAGCAAAAGCGGAGACCCTGTAGAATCAATGGACCCATTTCCTTAAACTCTCTGCTTTTGTATACATGTACATTCTTTTTACATTTGGACTTCTTTAGGTGACGTAACTTGGCCTTGGTTTCAAATCCACTCTGGAATCCAGAACATCCTGCGTGTGCCGTGGTCACCTGCCCGCGATGCATTCCCGAGGTCCTGGTTGATTAATATGTTATAATATGGAAGATTTCAAAAATAAATGTGTCTGTGTGTATGTGTTCAGACCATGGGGTAGGATGTGGGTAGGCTGGATTGTCCCGTGGTATTTCCGGATGATACCGGAGGCCTGTAGTAACAGCCTCCATAGAAACCTGTCGGACCGTAGCCTGGACTCATTGAGTACGGGGAACTGCTGTTTGCAAGTCCCAGCGCTCTGTGAAAAGAAAACAATTTAATGGTCTATTTCTATGTCATAGAAACAAGTAAAAACAAACATCAAAACTGAGAAAAAAGTTTGCAACTGTGGAAAATTCACAAATTGTTTCACTCTTTTACCAAACAACTGAAGTTCTGAATAACAGATATATATTTTAATGAATTTTAGTCATTTACCTCATGTGTTGGTCCATCTGAGCCTTCTCAATGCGCTTGTCCTTTGCTCTCCTGTCAGACAAATGAAATATTGTATTCATGATTATCGTTGATCATACTTTCTGTCCATTAAACTGAATGAACGATAGAGTGATATCATTTCTTTAAATGATCAATTGAATAACGAAGCATCCCAGCAGTGGGGTTCAAGTTGTGTCACCATGCTCTTCTGTTTCTTTTTGGCAGTCAGTAATAACCCTACTAACCTGTTTTGAAACCAAATCTTTATCTGCGTCTCGGTAAGGCTTAGCATCTCAGCCAGTTCAAATCTGAAAATAATTTAGCTTCTTTGAAACCAAATCTTTATTAGTGTCTCAGTAACATCTCGGTCAAAACTAAAAAAGAAACTACTCATTTGTGTTGTTCTCGAAGCCACTTTGGTAAACAAATTACCCCCAAACTTGAGTTTTTCTGGAAAAAGTGTTGCTCGACTACAGGTTTTTGAATAAAAGAAACCTGAAAGGTGATTTTTGTGTAGCCTTATGGACACTTTATGACTTCGCAACAGATTTATATTTCAATAATAACCGAGTTTTATTGTAATTTTACCCTGTAGGAATATCAGTAAATCCTGTCTTTTTCAAAGAGATCAGAAAATTCTGAAATGCCTCTTACAATGATGGCCTGTGAGAAATTCTTTATTCAATTCATAAATAAACAACCACTCAGAAAAAAAACATTGTACAATTATGCTTTGTACAACGGGCATCCGAACTATGTTTGAATTTTTCCAGCATACTGGTTCTGATGTCTGCGGATTTACCCCTTCCTGTTGGACAGTCATGGCAAATCAGGACAATCCCTTATGCTGGAAAAATTCAAATGTAGCTCGCATAAAATATAATTGTGCAATATTTTTTTCAAAAATAATGTATTGGTTGTTTATTTGATTGAAAATGGAATTTCTCACAGACCACCATTGTAAAAGGCCCAATTGACTATTATTCCTTCAAGGATGCATTAGACCGATTGTTAGTTTGTACTACAACACAAAGCTTACCTTCTGGGGCGGGTGATGTATTCCGTTCTCTAAAAAATAAGATTTATTCCAGTTAATTATTTATCTAATTGATCCAAAGATACACTGATTTATGCATAAATAATCGTGCACATATATGAAAAGTATTCATTTTTAGTTTCTAAAAAGTACCAAATCAAAACGGTGTGACATTAGTTTAAATATATGGAAAGGTAAAATTTTAAATGACCCTCACCTGATATTCTAATTCTAGTTTGAGAGTTTGCTCGCTGGTGAAAGTTGTTCTCTGTCTCCTTGCTGCACTTTCCTTGCGCCTTCTCCTTGGGACTTTAAATAAGAAACCATTGAATAATGTTTATTGTCCACAGGACATTTTGCACCAATTTTTCACAGAATAAAAGTAAGCAATTTCTTTTCTGCTTTTATTAGGAAGTACCTTAACTATTCAATTATTCAATCAGAAACTTGTAGATGTCGGATTGGTTTGATGCTCCTTCGGGGTGCTTTAGAATCTTAAAAAGCATTGTCAGTCAGTGTCCACTATCATTGGACTAGGAACTAACTTAGGTACAAAGTGCGCAAATTCATTTGTCTGGTCACAGTGGTTGCGCAAAGGAAAATACAATGCTTTTAAATATTACACACAAAAACCCTAAATCGTTGGCTACATTGCAAAAGAAGGCCTGTTTTGGATGGGAGGGAGTGTGTGGCTACTTTGAGAATCAAAGCGATTTTCAACAACAATTTCATGTTATAATATTGATGTCATATTCAAACCACTTGACTAACATTTCTTTGTTATAAAAGTGCCTCCAAATCTAATCTCTTAATTGATTGAAATTGTAACAATTATTGTCATAACACTGGTCGTGAAGCAGGTGGATTTAGAGACATCACACGCGCACCTCACTGGGCGGTCACCTGCGCGTGTTATATCCACCCGAATGAATAACAATGACATGAATCAGCGCTCATACCATTCTGCTTCCAAGGATTCTGAATTTCTGACAATTTCAAGGAATGAATAAAAAAATTTAATTTATGACATTCTGTTTTAAAATATTATTACATACAAAAAAATCTAATCTTCTTGTATTTCTAGAATTCTTGTTACAAAAGTCATCTAAATAATTGACATCAGACAATCTATTGTAGGTACATGAATGAGAAATATGCACTTGTGAATTTTATTTTCTCAATGGTTCAACTGTTCTTAAACATAAAATATCACATACAAGACAAAACATTTTTTCTTTGTTTTTGTTTTGTTTTGTTTTGTTTTGTATTCGTCGGTCAAACCTGATAAGTTAAATAAAATGAACGAAGAAAATGCCAATATAGCAATGTAAAACATCCATGTAGTGATAACCACTATTGCAGTGGTGGATTCAGATCTCCAACCACATAACTTCTGGATCTGCTGCTGAATCAGAAGAAAGCATACTTACACAGTGGTGGAAGTCCTGGCGGTAAAGGGAAGTCGGGGTAAGTGCTGAGCATACTTGGGTGGTACATGGCGGTCAGCGTAGGATGAGCAACACCCGGGGTGTGGGACCCTCCCATTCGCGTCAGATGATCACTGGCTGCGGCCGGAGAAGCAGGTTGAGGGCTAGGGAAGGACAGTGGGCCTCCCGTGGCCCTCGGGTGGAGCTGTAGGCTCGTTGCCGGAGCAGTGTGTCCGCCAATGCCACCCGGTTGGGTCCCTCTATCTGGAGACATGGAGGTAGATTTCGTCAGTTCCGGCGGTCCATTTGGACCCTGTCCTGCTCCAGAAGTGGTCCCTCTAGTTGAACCCGCAACTGTAGAAGGTCGGATAGATGTAAATGCCGATAGTCTTTGACTTCCAGATGCAATGTTCAAATGCTGGTTGAGACCCCAGGGTTGAGTTAGAGCTGGGGAACTATCTAGTATTGTGGAGGAACTGCTGGAGGTAGATGTGGATAAGACTGGAGCAGGTTGAAGACTCCCACCCAGGGCGGATGCCTGCAGACCGAACCCTGCGGCTGCAGCCGCTGCTGCTCCACCCAGAAGGGCAGAAGTCATGGATGGCAACGTCAGGGTCGAAGAGGATCCCCTCACTGTGGACAAACCAAGAGCTCCAGGGGTCAACCCAAAAGACTGGTGCGCTAAACCAGGCAAACCTGGAATCAAACTGTTTCCTGGGGGTCCAGAAGTGATGGTTTCTTTCACATTGTTGGCATCTTTATCCAGAATGGGATCTTGTGAGTTCGGGCGCAATGCCGCATCCCTGGTTTCCTTTAGTTCGTTTGGCTGACCGTCCTTTGTTGTTGTTGAATCCAGATTTGATGAACTTGTCGGAGCATTCGCTTTGAGTTGTTGCGGCAGGTCGGTGTCTGACAACATGGGCATGGTGTAAGTGTTGATTTACGGTTGTAAGATCCGGAACAAGTAAAACTTAATCTACTTCATTAAAGTGAATGTCTGAATTAATTTTGATGATATTCTCAACATTTCATTCTACATGATATGTTCTTGCAAAAATATACATAATCTATTCTGGTTTTTTCCCAAAAAAGATCAGTGTCGAAATGTCTCTTTTCAATCTTCACCTCAAGATTTCTCGGATTAAAATGTAAACAAACAGGCGATAGTGCAGCATTTTATAGAGAAGCACGTTAAGCAATAATTATATGAGTTTTAGTCTTCAGTGAGCCCTCCTACTCGCACAGTTTCGCAAAAGGCCCTTTTGCGGCAAGATGAAAGGACCCGAGGTATTTGATTGACAGCAGGAGGGAAGCTGCCTCCCCACGGATCTGCTTCTGTTGGTAACTGATTGGGCGGAGGTAATCAATAAATTTGTCGTAATTAGCATAATTTCAAGAAATTATTCGCTTATACGATGCCATGCAGGCACAGATTAATGACGATCTTTTTAAAAGTAGTTTGCATAGAAATATATACTGAAGGCGAGCACCACATCATGTCATCATTGAATTACCAGAACAACAAAAAATACAAAACTAACCTCAAAAGTATCTAATCATTTCATTTTATTTTGTCATTACGATGAAACTTTGTACCTTTTTTTTTCTTTTTGCAACCAAATTGATTTCGTCCATCATGATTTGAGCAACACATCAAATAAATCAAATTTTGGGCGAAAAATTAGAAACTTTTCCAGCTAATGAAAATGGAAAAAAGTCAAAAGTTTTCTGTTCATGAAACACTTTTGCAGTGTGTGGTCCTTCCAGACCATCTTTTCCTTGATTGTTCAAAACTTTGTTCTATCAAACAAAAAAAAGAACCAACATACAGCTTCTTTCAACGTCTGTCCAAAAATTAATTCATTATTCCCTTTTGTTTTCGCCATCGTAAGTTTTTTTTCTATTTTCGGGCCAATTTCTGGTCAACACATGAATTCAGCCAGAGCTTTGTACGTGCATGTTACTTGCCAGCAGGCTGCAAAAGTCTACAAAGGAAATGAAGTGGAAATTCTTCTCAATTATTTACAGAAGCAAATTGCAAAACTAGTATTGTTATTGTACGACCATAAGATGGCTCATTGATGGAATTGTAAATACTTTATTAGTGTCATTTTCTGACTAAATAAATTGCACTATCCTATTTGTGAACAAAGTATGCATGATTGCTTGAGAAAGAAAAAAAAAACGGAGACGCGAAAAAAGAGCAAGAGTCCATGGAACATGGAATCGTATTTCATGATTTTTACAAGAAATGTTTCCGGTGTGTCCTCCTTAAAATTGTTGTTAGTTGAGGTCTTAGGTTTGAATGTGCAAGTATGCACGGCGAAATGGATGTGAATAATTGATTTATTTTCTTCTGTTTAAAGTTAAGTTTGACAAATTTGTTTTTGCGATAATGATTTGCATTTTGTAGCATAAAATAAGTTGTCTCGGCTTCCTGGTTTTTTTTTCAAAAATGGAAGCATACCAGAGTATGTCGAAGGTTAAAACGAGAACAATAGAAGTTCACGATGCGCTGACTTTCTCAACGATAACTACTGTTTGGAAGTTCATAATGCCCACCACAAATTACTTCTGAATAAGGCCTTTTACAGGTTTGAGTTTGAGCAAAAGCAGTGACCGGATCTACGGTGGTAGGTTGCCTATGCGCAAACCTCCCTTCTCCCTCATGAACCAAACTGTTTTTAATTTCACTGGCTTCTCAGACGGATCGGTCGCACTAGGCGACTACTTAAAATAGGTTCCATTGACAACAATGATAATGCATAATTTTGTCTTTGTCGTCAAGTGTGAACAGGATCAACCGTACAACCAATTTCTGACGACATAAAAAGTTCATATCGTTGTCGTTAAGTGCAAATGGGCCCAGAAAATTAAGAAAATATGGATTTGGTGCCTTTCCCTTGAGGTTGGTGCCCCCATCCCGCCAACGGGAAGATCCTGGATCTGCCCGTGAAATATTTATCTCGCGATAACAAGAGAACCGATTAGTTGTCACAGCTGTTGGCATTACAGTCATGAATAAGATTTAAAGGTATTACAACTAATATTTAAACCATAAACATTTTGCATCTCTACAAATATCAATGGGAAAAGTTTTCAAAGTTCTCTTTCATTTTACTTAAGATTGTGAGAAACTTTCAATTTAGGTCGATGGGAAGACATCATCTTGCAGACAAGTGCTGGGTTTTCACTTGATTTAATTCTGAGAACAACTATTTACCGAAATGTGAATTGTATGGTTGAAATGCTGCCAGGCATTATCCTTATCTCTATAAAGGGCACTGATACTTTACCTAAGTGAGGCAATCAGAAGCCTTTTTATTTCTTCCTTCCAACGTGATTTACCACATAAGAGGTCTACGCAAGGTCTAAATCAAAACAAGACACTATCAGGATCTGATGGACTGAGAGATTTGTCCATTAGAACATTTATCTCTTTACACATGTACATTACCCTAGTAATAGACATTTCCCTTTCAAACGATGCAGACTTTTAATTAAGACTGGCAAACTTCTGGTTAATTCTCGCTAATGGAAGTGAAAATGATGTTTTTACATCCACCTCTTACGAAGCTGGATCAATTACAACATTGACTAGCAGTAAATGGTTGTCGATAGTAGGGAACTTAAAACGAGAGGACGGACAGATTCAATCGTCTCTTTCCTTAAAGTGGTATTGTTTCATGGAGGCAAAAACAGCTGTGTCATTTGCAACTGGGAAAACCTCGCTCCCATCCAATTTAGCAGATGGACAACTCAGGGGTTCAAAGTTTTTAGGGAGAACGGAAAAGTTGTTTTGTTTCATTGGCAAGTGTTTTTTGGATATATTTCTAGTAAATTTTTAGCTTCCATGTGGATTATAAATTTTGACAATTACATGTAGTAATAACATCAATCAGAGCAACCGTTATTTTTTCATCCAAAACATTTTAAAAAATATCATCATTGTGACTATTACTATCTATTCCTTTTTTCGAAGGACACGTACCCTCTGTAGGATAAACAAATCGGATGGACCCAATAGAAGTGCTTTTTGTTTGTATGACTATTTGTGTGTCCGTGGGAGAGCTTTAATAAAAGATGACCATGGTGACGCTCGTTGCTTTACACAGTTGAACTCAGTTACGCAACCTCACTTTTTGGTTTATCTGGTATTCAAAAATAAGCAAAAATACTCATTGATGCATCACATTGGGAATGTTCTGGTGGGCATTTGAGACCAGGGAATCTTTACTCAAAAAGTCTCCACATTTCCAAAGCCTTTCCCGGAGAAGAAATAAGGAATCCTCAACAAAATACTGTGTTTCTTGTTGCAGTGATTGAATGTACAGTTTCAATTGATGGGGGATGGAACCTTCCTCGAATTAATGACCCCTTAATTGAGTTAACAAGCAGGTGCTTTCAGTGTCATCACTTTTGCTGATTTAGTAATTGAAAAGGTTTATTTGTTGAAGTTTGCATGTAAATCTGCGGTGGACAATTATCGACGAATATCTGAACAATTGATATGAATTCAGTGTGGTATTGTTTTGACAAATTGTAATTATTATTTAATTAATAAGTTTTTTATTACACGCAACTGATACTGATCAATGAGTGGACCTTATGTAGGCAACATGGAATACACATACATCACTTTGAAAATCCTATGTAGAATTCCAACAGTTTTACTTCTCGGTAATTCGGATTTATAAAAAGAACTCTCTTTTTCGCAACTTTTATTTTTTTTCTTTTAAACACAGCCTTTCTCATTTTCATGCATTTTTTTTGGAGTAAATTAGCCAAAATTGGCCAAGTTGTAAGTAATCCATGGTGGATGCATACCTGTCTAAAATTCTGGAAAGACTGGCTGTATCGAGGTGGTGGGGGAAGGGGTGAACCTGGACCGGGTGCAGATTTGGAGGCCCCAGTGTAAGAGTTCAACAATGAGTTTTAGGGCCTAAAAAGTTTTCAGTCTCACTTGGCTTGGCATAAATATTGTTTTTGCCTGGGCGACTTCTTCTTCTGCGGAAAAAAATCTTCCGGAAAAATCTAGAAAAAACTAGAAAATTGACACTAACGATCAAATAAGTCTTCGCCTGTTGGATCCACCTGTCCCCTGAGTCAAAATATGATAAAATCCAAATTCCCCATGTCCAGGAGGGGGGGGGGGGAGTTGAATGACCAACTTTCAACTTTTGATCCTGAGACCAAATCTGCTAAAATCTCCAGTGGCGGGAGGGGGGGAGGGTGGTGACCAACTTTCAAATTTTAGTCCCAATCTGCTAAAAAC
>JBCAUG010529079.1:0-14940 GCA_038406175.1 Haplosyllis leylae | reverse complement strand
TGATCATATACTCAAAGATGCCTGAAGACCACTTGAAGCGACTGCAAGCAGTATTTGACAGATTTGCTCAATATTGGTCTGAAGCTCAAGCCATCTAAATGTCACTTTTTCAAAAGGAAAATTACCTATCTTGGACACGAGGTCTCCACAAAAGGAATGTTGCCTGGACAGAAAGGAGTGATGGAGATCACCAAGATGGCCCCTCCGATGACCGTCACAGGGGTTAGGAGATTTCTGGGCATGACGGGTTACTTCTGTCATTTCATCAAGAACTACGCCCAGATCGCCAGACCACTGAGTGACCTCACTGGATGCAAGAATACAAAGTTGAAGGGCCAGGAGATTGTCCTGCTGAGTGCGGCGCTGGAGGCATTTGACACGCTCAAGAAGAAATGCGTGACTGTGCCAGTGTTGGCATTTGCAGACCTAGAGAAACCCTTCCTGCTGGAGACAGATGCTTTGGGAGAAGGGCTCAGGGCTGTTCTGCAGCAGTGACAAGAGGACGGAAAATACCACCCCGTCGCGTACACCAGCCGTACTCTGACGAAGAGCGAGAAGAATTACCACTCGTCATAGCTAGAGTTCTTGGCACTGAAGTGGGCGGTCACGGAGCAATTCAAGGAGTACTTGCTATACCCGTCATTCACTGCCAGGACGGATAACAAATCCCTGATGTACATCCTTACCACACCGAACCTCGACGTGACAGGACACCGGTGGGTCTCCGCATTGGCAGACTTCGACATGAAGATCGAGTATCTATGTGGGGCTAACAATAAGGTGGCCGATGATTTGAGCAGGATAGAGGCTCACCTGGATCAAACCGCAACCGACGAGTTTCTGAAGTCTCTGAGCAACGACAAAGAAAGCGACGGGACTGATGACCTGGTCGGTGAAGAAAAGAAGGAGGAGACGACCATCAGGACGAAGGTTGACAGGGACGCTGTCAATGAGCTGATCATGCATACAATGCATTACAAGGTGCCTCAAGCTGAGGTTGACAACCCCGTCTACTTGGCGTGATACAAAGAAATTAACGAACAAGTGATGCTCGACTTGGCGGTGCTTGTTGCCCACAAGACCATCAAGCATAACCTGATGGGAATCAACTGGAGGGAACTCCAGAGACGCAACCCCATAATTCAGCATGTTATCAAATGGATGGATCATCGAACTCCCAAGCTACGGACGAAGAAGAACAAAGATAAAGCGAACTTGCGACAACAAGTGGACGCACTGGCATCCCGACAGATGCTGGAAGAGTACTTGCTTATGAAGACCAACCCATTCGACGCGAAAGCGTACGGCGACTGACAGAAGGATTTTGTCATTGTCAACAACCTTCTGTTCATGCGTGATGCACCGAAAGACAGTACGGAAGAAGGCTTGCTGTTCGTCATACCTGCCTGCAAACGGCAGGCAGCTCTGGACCTGTGCCACTGCGACACAGGACACCAGGGTCATGACAGAACCTACTCTGGTGGCCGAAGATGAGGACACAGATGATGACAAGCATCCAAAATTGTGCCAAATGCAAGAAGTTTGAAGGCAAGGACCCTAAACCACCGCTGTGCAATATTGCCACATCGGAGCCCATGGACCTTATTCATATCGACCTGGTCAGATTTGAGACAACGGTCAACACTAGGAAGAGACCTGTCGTGAAGAAAGTACTAGTCGTCATTGACCACTTCTCCAGATACGTTCAAGCATACAATGTGCCCGACAAGAAGGCTTTCACAATCACCAAGTGTTTATATGACAACTACTTTAGACACTTTGGCTTCCCCTGACGACTGCTGTCCAACCAAGGAACGGAATTCTGCAACAGCATTCTGAATGAAATGTGCTACTACTTAGGCGTAAAGAAACTCCGCTTGACACCTTATCATCCCCAGACCAATGGCGCCGTCGAAAGAGTCCACCAGACCCTGTGACGAATGGTCGGGAAACTGGATAACAAGAGGAGGAGGAATTGGCCCAACCACCTTGGAGCCATCACACACGCCTACAATGCTACTAGATCTCAAGTCACTGGCTACTCGCCATACTTCTTGATGTTCGGGCACAGACCCAGGCTGCCTGTCGATCTGCTGTTCCTGACATCTAGACAACTACCCAAGACTAAACATATGAATGAGTATGTCAAGGCACTTCACGACCATCTCAGAGAAGCAATGAAATTAGCATGCCTCTCGGCGAGTCAAGAAGCTGCAAGACATAAACGTCTCTATGACTGTAGAGCTGGAGTTGTCAAACTCCGCCCTGGAGACAAAGTCTTAGTACGACTCGACGGGTACAGAGGTGCTCGTCGGAAACTGAAAAACCGATGGGGAAGTAGACTACATACTGTGGTGCGACATATTGCAGAAGACATCCCTGCTTATGTGATTAGAAACGACAAAGGTGAAGAGAAGATCCTACATCAGGCACGACTGTTGCTGTGGTCGAGTGTAGAGGAAGAAGATGGACTTCAGATGACCGTGGCACAACTAACAATCTTTGCCTCCTTGTTGGGACTGGAGCCCCTACCTGAGGGTGTGAAAAGATGTAGAGTGCCCTACAACATCCCAGTGGTTAACCCATGACGTAAACGGTAGACACTCTTAGTGTCGACAGGTGAAACAGAACAAGACAAATGTACAAAGTGTAAATGTGTTTATTCAATGAAATGAACAAATCTCTTTGGCATGATAGCATATGACCTGGAATACAATAGTACACATAATCAAACACATACGGCAATGGCGTCATGGCGAACATTGTCTGACGTAAACAATAAATGATAAGTCATTATAAAACCTGCCTAATAAGTTCCTTGTCGGCTAAAGCTGATTAAAATACATTTGTCTAAAAATATGCTTGAGTAAACAATGACTTAAAATAAAAAGGTCACGACGGAATAATCCTGTCTACCTATAATCTACAATAACTCACCTAATACCTGGAATATTTGTCGTCTCAACAGATGACTCAACAAGTAAAATCAGATCCAAAATTAACACTAAATAAACAGTACAAAAATAGTCTTTCACAACAGTTCCCTGTGTGACATCAAGCCTTGACAGTAGCAGAAAACTCAGCAGTTCATCGGTTTGCTCGACAGTTCAGGAAATATCTTCACCAGGGCGACAAATGTCATCACCCTTTCGGCTTCTTTGCCTTTTCGAACAGATCGCGGTGATGGAGCTTGGCATGGGTGATCATTTCTTTGGACTTTGTCACAAAGTGGAAGCAATCCATGAGGCAACAACCTAGCCCTAGGTGCAGGGGGGCCCTGATGTGATTGTTGAGCAATTGGTTGTTCTGGCTTGAGTAGAGACAGATGGTGCAGAAGCCTTCATTATGTGGAGATTGGCGAGACACTGAGAATGGGTTGAACAGCCCCATACAGGCCCAGCATGTAATCATGCCCCCACTTGTTTGAGCTGTCATATGTGATTAGAGAATCGGTCTCTCCTGGTTTCACATACACTTTGACGAAGTATTTTTGTACTAGTTACAGGGGATCACCCCGCCCATTGGTTTGGCAAGGGTTTTGGAGTGAGCCTGTCAGAGGGCCCAATAGTGATTCTTGGCCTTGGATTTACTCCGCTGCACGGCATCCAAAAGTTTGGCCTCCCAGTCCTGGGCCTCGTGGATGTTGAGTTCGGGATGGTCCGCCAGCATACATGAGATGTAAAGACTGTGGTCGTCCTGGAATCCTGGGGCAGGATTTTAGGCGTCAATCCCTTGCGACATGTGATAGTTCAGAACGGACCATTTGTCCTCCTTCCACACCAATTTGCAAGTGTCTTGGCACCACTCCTCTAGGGCTTTAGCTTCTGCAGTGTTGTTGGGGTGAGTGGGCTCAGACTCGTCTGAGGAGGACTGTCACTACTGCTATCTTCAGCGGCTGACGCTCCTTTGGAGTGCTGGGCTGAGTCAAACAGCGAATGGAGTTCATCGAAAGCATTTTCCACCAAAGGCGCTGGTTTGTCAGACTTGTTTGGGCTGTGCTCAAGGGCAGAGCCCTTTCCGTTGTCACGTTTCTTGTCCTTGCTGTGCTTCTTGTGCTTGTGCTTATGCTTCTTTGATTTGTGTGTCTCCGGCTTGGCATCCTCCGGACGTTTGTTGGACTTGCCATCTGGTTTGGTGTTCTTGGACTTGTCGGCGGCCAGCTTGGCTTTGTCTGACTCAACATGGGTCCCTTTCTTTGTCGGCTCCTTGGGTGCCTTGTAGGAAATCTTCTGGTTGGGCTGCAGAGTCTTCGGCGAGGGTGTTTCCTCCTTCCCAGTTTCGTTGTCAGACAGTATAATGGTGTCTACCTTGGGAACACCTTCCTTGACATGCTTCTGGGATTTGGTAGAGAGGGGCACTGCTGGAGTGTCCTGCTCGGTTGTGTCCATTAGGACTTCACCAGTCCCTGGGATAGTCTTGATGCGCTCTTGATTGGAGGTCCCTGGAATGGCACCCTGGTTGGAGCAACCTTGTTGTCATTGCTGGCAGCCGGTGTGGTTGGTGGTGCCGGCACCGGTGCTGTTAGGTTTGCTGCCTGTGGCTCTCCTGGGTTGAGGCTGTCGTCCCAGTCGTTTTCGTCATTGCACACTACCATCTCCTCAAGAGTGAGGGCTTGGGATGCCACAAATTGCAGAACAAGCATCTGGGCACTGCAGGTCTGGGTGCTGTTGAAAACAGGTGACAGCTGTAGTTTGAGGGGTATCCAGGACATATTCAGTTGCCAATTTTGACGCAAGGTGCGGTATGTTGTTACCACGAACACTAGCATCTGGACGAAGGGGGCAATGTCCATCCATTGGGAGTGAGCCTTCAATTTGTTGATGCCCTGGTTGATGAAGTTATGACAGTCAGCGTCAACAATTTCGTTCATAAAGTTGTCAATGCTCAGGGTAACATCGGCCATGATGGCGGAGAATTCCTGCGACGAATGCTCATATCGGTCGCCCAGCTTTCCTGCAGCCGTGATCATTGTGGTGATGTGACCCCGGAGTTCTTCCAAGCATTGTTGTATGGCAGGCCGATCATGTGACAGTAGAGTCACTTCAGCAGCTTGAGCTTGTCGCAGGATGGTTGTGGCGATGTCCACCATCTGTTCGACGAACTTGCCTACGGCACTGCCTGTGTTCATGAGGATTTCCCATACCTGCTGCAACAGGTGGGCACCTGAGGTGTAGATCTTGCGGTTGAGGGCAGCTGCATGGTCAAGCTATTTGTTGGTGATCTTTTTAAGTCTGGCGCAGTAAGCGTCAAGCGCTGGGTTGCTCCCTCCAGATGAGGGCCCAGAAGGCAGAATGGGAGTGGGATTAGCATAGGGGTTCTGACTTAGGTCATTGAATTTGTTGTCATCTGACCTGTCGGGGTTGTGACTGCCTCCTTGGGAGGCATGGCCCTTGTTGCCCTTAGCGCTGTTGTTAGAGTTGCCACCAGTGGTGCCTCCAGTGTTCCCAGGGAAGTAGGAGTGTTTGGGGGTGTGCCCAGGCTACTGTCAATGACCATGCTTTGGACACTGCCATCTTCGGTCACACTGACCTTCCAGTCCGAATCTGAGGAGGTTGGGGTGACAGGTCTAGCCTCACCCAGATCTTGAGATGCCTGGTCAGACTTTGTCTATAGAGAAACTGTCGTTTTTGTTCATCTGCAACAAGTCCTGGTGAACTTGAATATGGCCATACACTTTATAACAATGAAGGCCAAGGACGGGATGACCGAGACACCACACGGATGTGGCGCGCTGGCAGCCCTTCAACCCACACTTCATGGACAGGACCTTCCTTGTCCTGCCACTTTACTCTGTCAAGAAGGATGGTGTGTCTCAACCACCTAGCCTACACCTGCTGGCACTTGTCTTGCCACTGGACTGCTTCTGTTTCAGGGAGCGGCATGTACATCGCAAGGGACAGCCCCTGCGACAGCCTTTCTTCCACTGGTATTCGGTAAGGACCCGGGGTTTCCGGTTCAGCGTGCTCTTGGCTCATCGTCTCCCTCCTTTTGGCCAAACGACACATACTGTACTGGTCTATCGATGTCACCTTGTGATGATTCCCAGCATAACTCAGATTAAGGGTTTCCACCTTGAAGTCAAGGTGAAGGCTTGCGTTATTGGACTGTCTGAGTCTGGGCGCATCCGACTTCCTACCCCTAGTGACCAAAAACCCTCCAAACCAGGGCACCCTTACCAAAAACACATACAGGTGATGAGCAGGAAGCCATTATGAATGACAAGCCGGAAGATGGAAATCAGTCGTCCGAGGATGAGTCCAGCAGTAGTGGCTCCTCTTGCAGTTCAGAGGATGACAACGACGAGCAACACCAACACATCCGCTATTGAGGCCTTGTGAGGATATCTTTAGTTTCATCTTGGATCGGGTTGTAATGGAAGAGGCTTGGGCTGACAAACAACCTTGGGGTCAGGCCTTATTCATCACATACAGCCCACGAGACATCCAACCTCCCATTATCCAGGGTTATCATCAGGGTGATGCAAGTTTTCCCACAGAGCATCAACCTTGCCCCATTGGATCGCCCAGGCATTCTGTAGCATGGCCAGAGGAAACCATTCCAAGTTGTCGAAAGTGATGGCCTGCTCCGGTATTGGACGTTGGTGTCATGGGATGGCTTCCCGTCATTCCTTGACAATCTCCTTTAATGCCTCTACTTGGAGCTGCCTCATAATGTCATCAGCTGCCATTTCTGCAACACTGAGAAGATTAATATCAGTGAGTGATTTGTGTCGACCGCGAAAAATTACTAAACAAAGAACCAGACATGACCTACTTAACCAGAGCATGCTCTAGAAAGGAAAACCATGAAGCTGTGAATGAGGCCCTGTCACGACAAGTAGTGACCTACTTTGGAAGGGCGTATAAGTTGGCTAAGTCCAACACACCTTCGACAAGGTGAATCCGTCGCAACACCCACACCTCTACCATACTTCGACATCAGTTGTAGCGACAAAGGTCATAGCAGCTTGGACATTCACCGATTTTGACAAGGCATTCGACGCGACAAAGATCAACAACATGTCTTGTCGAAGACCTTATTGAATACAACAAATGGATTTGTTTACTTTAGTTTGATGAGATGTTATACAAATGACAGGAATAAGCTGGTTGTCTGTGGGATACGACAGATCAGCACAACATGACGGGCCAACCGCCTTTTCATGAACGACAGAATTACCCACCTACTTTACTGCTGTTCTTTAATACCTAAGTGCCCAATACAACAAACCCACACTGCACAACAGGTGGACTGCCCTGTCATGAATGACAGACAGAGAAAGGAAACGACAAGATGAAAATACTCACCAGCTGCTAAATCTTCTGTTAAGGTCCAGTCGTCGTTTATGACAAGGGAAGCTAGTCATAAACATAAAAATTCATGGGAGAGAAAGTGAAACACGTCCAGCTTGTTTGAAGGTCTGGAAGAAAATCAGGGTCTTATGACCTTTCTGCACTAAAGTTCCAAAAATTACCGCAAGAGGGCAGTGAAAATCAATAAAACATCTGTAAGAAACAGAAACAAGCACGTAACCGGAAGTGACGTCAAGCAAAAGGTCTATAAAAGGGCCAGTTTCCATGCCAACTGGAGCCAAAGAGGAAACATCTAAAACACCAAATCCACGCAACATTTCGACCAGAGCTCATCACGTCAAAGCCGACGCTTGGTATCTACGAGAAAACATGACAGAAAACAGGACAGGCTCTCCATAGTGGGCGGTCAACATGCCAATATTGGTGTTCATAGAGAACAATGGGATGTGAGTCGGTTTGTTGAATACGCCAAACACAACAAGGGGTTGAATGTGTCCTTGGTGTATAACCAACAAAAGTCTAGGGGAGAGTCTGACTCTCCATTAATTGTCGTAAAGATAGTTTGTCGTAAATGAATAATTGTTAAATGCTTTCTATGTCACCTTGTTTTCAGACTTGTCAGCATAATAAGTACCCAGTGCGGCTGTTTCCAGCGGTTTGAGCAGCTCGCACAACGTTACTCATGGCTCCACAATGTGTCAATCCCCGGTGCCAGAAAAGAGATGATTATTCATTTCTATGTGTAACCGGGAATGGGGGGGGGTACCATTTTTTGGGAACGTACCTGAGAACAGACAGAATAGAGGGAAATAAAGACATACTTGAGAACCTACTCGAGAAAGGGAATGCTGCAATGGGATCTATTTTTAGTAACAAGCCCCAGTTACCAAAGTCACGTGACTAGTAAGAATTGCAGAGCCAATCAACATTGAGAGTGATGACATCACTTCAATTGAGTCCACCAATCAGATCATGAGGCAGTGATCTAATCGTGACGTCATTTATGTAATTATGATGTCAGAATATGATGTCATAAAGAAATCATATAAAAACATGGGGGCACATGGAATGCTTTTGAGTACACAGTTTTCCATTGACCTAGAAGGACGTAAGAGGCATTTAACAAGACCAAGTTGTGGCTTTCTCAAGGTATGTTGGGGTTTGGGGAAGGGAATTAAGGGGTTAAGTATTTCTTTGTACATTTCAAAACTAATAAATTAATTGGTGCACTTTGTAAATATTCTGTGAATCTTTGTAGATATTACCTTTCAGTTATTTGGTCCTTGTAAATAAAGAATTGAGCCAAGATGCTGTTTGTTTCTATCCAAAAACGGGTCCAGAACCCTAACACTTGCCCCCAAGATTAAGACTTTGAAGCAGTGAGTTAAATTTTGGCACCCAATATGGAACTCAAAGTGATGAGAAGCAGAGCAGCAGGACCAGAGAAACCAGCATCCTGCTGGTAGCGGTGTACTTGGCATTCAGTGAGGATTGGCGGTGTCTATGGTGGTGACCGGAGACTTCGGGAGTGTCAAGAACATTCCCGAGTATGTGCTGCAAACCCGGAGAACTGAACATTCCTGAGAATGTACTCAGAAGAGAGGACTGGTAGCAGCCGGTTATCATTCAACATCGGAGTAGGTGAAGGTGGTGCAGAGTGGTAACCAGAGAGAAAGAAGGAGTTCAGACTTGTGTTGGTGTGCTTTGGAACTGTTGGTGACAACCAGGAGAGCCAAAGACAACAGATTCCATGAAGAGTTGTGGATCCAGATCAGGACTTTATTAACAAGACTGAGTGTGCTCAGAATGAGCTGAGAATTACTCAACATGAACTGAAACTCAGATTATAAACTGTAAGGTGACCTTGACCATAGGGCTTGACTAGCGGCAACTGGAAATCACCAGGAAACGGATCCGTGAGTACAAGAATAGTACTTTTAATTTTATCTATCGCCTACCTTCCAGAAGAAGAAGAGATGTATAGTCAAGGAGAGTCATAACTACACGAGAGATAAATTGGGACTAGTAATAAAGGTCTCAATTATTGTTGAAATCGTTATTGTTGTTGAGAGTAATTGTTAAAATTGTTAAGATTTTTACAATTATTTATTTGGGGAATTTTATTTCTAACCTGCATGTGCTTGAAATGTTTATGAATTGTGATGATTATTACTAGTCAATATAGAAAGTGTAAAGAAAGCCATCACATCTAATACAGTCAAATCTCCGATGTTAGAACCATTTAAAATTCAGGGGCTATGAAGGCTGAGTAGTTTCTTGAGGGGGAATAGAAATAAAAAGATGACCACTGAAGTAAAGAGTGATGGGGAAAAGGGGAGCGATGAGTTCCATGAAATAATAGAGGGCGACAGAACTGTTCAAGATCTGAGTATGTTAATGACTATTATGGATGGGGCAGGGGCAGCCACCCCCAGGGGGTGCATGACCATTGCCAATGTAGCTTGTTTGTGTCAAGAAAAAGGGGGTTCTATCCCTACCAAGTCACCATCCTGAATGAAAAGGACGCCCTAATCGAATATGAAAAGGAAATCCCCATTACTGAAGTAGTGCAGGCACTACATGGTTTGGGACAATGGGGAGAATTGGATGTAGAAGTAGGGTATATCATTTCTAGTAAACCCAGTCTCATGAATATAATTGAGGAAAAGAAACTTAGGCAAATTCAAAGAAATGAGATACAGAAACAGGTTGCAGGGATTTGGGTTGAACAGGTATAATACCAAAACTAATCAGCCGAAGTAATCCAGCAACTGCAGGATAAGATGAAATTGATGGAGCAGAAGAGCCAGGAACAAGTCCCAGAGTTGGGGGGGGACATACCTACCGAATATTGGGCTCCTTCAAAACAATAAACCTCCAGACCTACCCCATTTCTCGGGAGCAGACCCAGTTCCAAGGGAGGAAGGATCCTTTGAACAATAGATCTTCCAAGTAAAGGGATCCAAGGCAAATCATATGGAGAAGGCAATCTGCTCAGGAATAATAAATTCTGTGCACAGAGAAGCCCGGGACCTAGTGGAGTACGTCGGGTTTGGGGCACCCTTGGATGTGATCATTGATCGCTTAGAGGACCGATTTCAGAAAGCAAGATCTACTGATCGGCTGCAATATGAGTTCTTCCAGATGGCCTAAGAAAAAGGGGAGGGAGTCCAACAGTACACAGGGCAACTAGAGAACCATTTAAAAAGTTGAAAGCTGCTTTTCCCTCCCGATACAGGGACCCCCAATTAATGGAACAACTGTTCTTCAGAATGATTCCAGGACTCAGAAATGCGACTAGGTACCTCTATAAACAACCTGGGGCCACCTATGAAGAACTGCTTAGTGCAGCTAGGGAAGCAGAGGTTACTGAGGTTGAGTTTACTGAAAATAAAGGGTTAAATGTGCAAATGAAATCAGCTGGAGTGGTAGATAAACCCGAAAATGTGAAGTTGAATGAACTGAATAATCAAATCGAGAATTTAACAGCAACCCTTAAAGCAAACAATTACAACAACAAGCCCAAGAGTGCCAGTGCCCTGTGCTCACCAGCTAAAAAGAATGGGGGAGCCATGGGACCCCCAAAGACCAAGAGACCTGAAATAACAAGTCATGGGCCCTTCTGACAGGGAAGAAAACCCATCCAATGCTATAAATGTGGAGGGTGGGGCCATGGATGGAAAGATTGCCCAACCCAGGGAAACATCAACTGGAGGAGGATGAAAGGAGATGATCCTTCTCCAGTGGGAAAGGAGGCCCCAACCAACAACACATCCTAAAGAGGGGGTCCATATCCAAGTTCCACAATCCTGATCCTCTAGTGAGATAATAGGAGAGCCCAATGAAACTTATGCTCAAGTAGAAGGGATTAAAACTAGGGTGTTTTTAGATTCAGGAGCCCAGTTGTCATCCATCACCAAGAAAAGAGTGAGGGAACTGGGACTAAAAATTCAAAAATTACAAACCATTCTGGATTTAGAGGGGACAGGGGGAGGAGAAATCCCATATGAAGGGTATGTGGAACTGAACTTGGATATTCCTGAAGTAGAAGGGTTCAAAGAGGATGTTTTAATGTTGGTAGTCGATAATAGTAAATATGGGGAAAGGGTTCCCGTAGCAGTGGGAACTCTGCACATAGATATGATCCTAGACAGAGCTACCAAGGAAGAATTAGAACAAATGGGGAGGAAATGGCAACGGGGGAGCCTGGGGAGAAAAATCATAATGAAACAGAATACACTACCAATGAAAGACGTCCCTTTTGATGTGTTAAAGGAGATGTGAAAATCATCAAAAATGTTACGATCAAACCCTTCCACACTGTCAAGTTATCCACAAAAAGCAAGGTGAAACAACACTATAAGAGTGTTCACGTGGTGACAGAAGACAGGGAACAAAATGAAAAAGAATTACCCAACTTAGCTGTGGTACCCTGTTATGGAGTTCTAAAACAAGGATCTGATAGAGTCCCCATAATTTTAAAGAATTTGACATGCAAACCAGTTCAATTGTTTAAGGGCCAGGCCATAGCTGAAGTGGGACCAGCAAATGCAATCCCACAGATGTTGGCTCCAAAGGAGACGAAGGAGGAGAAGAAGGAAAGTATTGAAGTCTCCGAGGAAAGAGTTAAAAAGCTGTTCCAAGTACTTGATTTAAAAGGGTTAGAGACATGGCCAGAAGAAGAACAAGAGAAGGCCAGAAAATTGATAGAAAAGTATGAAGACATTTTTGCCTTGAAGGATAATGAGTTAGGGCATACCAAGTTAGTTAAACACGAAATAAAATTAGTAGATCCCAAACCCTTCAAGGAAAGATATAGACATTTCCTCCGCAACAATTCAAAGAGGTCTGGAAGCACCTGGAAGAAATGGTCAATATAGGAGCTATTATAAAAAGTCAGAGCCCTTGGGCGAGTGCTATAGTTTTGGTCAGAAAGAAGGATGGTAGTCTAAGAGTCTGTATAGATTTGCGAAAGCTGAATGAGCAAGCAATCAAGGATGCATACAGCCTCCCACGAATAGAGGATTCATTAGATTGCCTGAATGGTGCCCAAATTTTTAGTTTGATCGACTTGAAATCTGGGTACTGGCAAGTTGAGCTAACTGAGGAAAGTAAAGCCCTAACAGCGTTTACCGTGGGGCCCTTAGGGTTCTACGAATGTGTACGAATGCCATTCAGTTTGACAAATGCCCCAGCAACTTTCCAACTCTTGATGGAAAGTTGTCTGGGGGATATGCACTTGAACTGGTGTATCATCTACTTAGATGACGTAATCGTGTTTTCTAAAACACTGGAGGAACATCTGGTTAGGTTAGAAGGGGTATTCCAAAAGATGAGGGAGGCTGGACTGAAGTTGAAACCCTCAAAATGTGAATTTTTCAAAGATCGAATTGGATATTTAGGCCATATAGTGTCAAAAGAGGGAATCAAAACCGATCCGAAAAAGATTCAAGACATCCAAGAATGGCCAAGGCCAGTGACAGTGACAGATGTGAGATGATTTTTGGGTTTCACGAACTATTACAGGAAGTTTATCAAACGATACCCCCAGG
Organism: Haplosyllis leylae; assembly: GCA_038406175.1. Taxonomy (NCBI): domain Eukaryota; kingdom Metazoa; phylum Annelida; class Polychaeta; order Phyllodocida; family Syllidae; genus Haplosyllis; species Haplosyllis leylae. The sequence goes on along the minus strand of JBCAUG010529079.1, from coordinate 2,075 downwards.
TTGCTAACCCACTAAACAAACTAATCTCAGGGGAAAATGCAAAAAGAAAGAATAAGAAAATAGAATGGACGAATAGAATAGAATGTGAAGAATCATTCCAGTCGCTGAAAAAGATATGCATTAAAACACCAGTGTTAGCTTATGCAGACTATGAGAAACCTTTTAAGCTAACCACGGATGCGAGTAAGAAGGGGTTAGGGGCAGTCCTTTCACAAGTAGGGGAAGATGGAAAAGAGAGACCAGTGGCCTTTGCCAGTCAAACTCTGGCCAAATCCGAGAAAAATTACACAACCCATAAGTTAGAATTTCTAGCTTTAAAGTGGCGCATCACAGATAGATTCCATGAATATCTCTATGGAAGCACGTTTGAGGTCTATACTGACAATAATCCATTGTCCTATGTGTTGACCTCAGCCAAATTAGACACCACTGGTCAAAGGTGGGTGGCAACCCTCCAAGGACCTTACAATTTCAAGATTCACTATGAGCCAGGGAGGCTAAACCAAGTGGCGGATTCCCTGTCCAGGATAGATAGAGAAAACAAGCTACAAACCATAACAGAATTGGAGGTAAAAGCTATCCTGGATAGTGGAGAAATTGCAGATGTTAGTGTTCCTTTTGCGGGGGTAACACAGATAGAAAATCCCATAATAATGAGAAACTTACAGCTTTCGGGTGTAACCCATAATAGCTGGAGGGACTGGCGGAAAGAACAAGAGAACGATGAAGGGATAGGCCCAGTATTAAGTTGGAAACTAGGGAAGAGGGGACCTATAACAAATTGGGACCCAAGATCCGCAAAATTGCTTTTCAAGCATAGGAAGCAATTAGAAATCCAACATGGACTTCTATACCGAATTCTGAAACATAGTAAAACAGGAAAGGAAACCCCACAGTTTGTGTTACCCTTTAGGTTCAGAAAGAGAGCCCTGGAAGCTTGCCACGATGAATTTGGCCATCAAGGGATGGACAAAACTACACTGTTAATCCAGAAACGATTCTTTTGGAATAACTTGGTAAATGAAACAAGAGACCATATCCGAAATTGTAGTCGGTGTCTAAATTTCAAACAAACAGAGGAAGTGGACGAAATGGATAGAATAGAAAGTTCCCATCTGCTAGAAATACTACATTTAGACTTCCTCACAATTGGGAGGACAGGAGAAGAAAAGGACGGTTCTAAAAAGAAACCAATTAACATCTTAGTAATGACTGACCATTTCACCCGATTTTCCCAAGCATACGTAACTCCGAACCAAAAAGCAGTGGTAGTAGCACACACCTTGTGGGATAAATTCATATCACAGTATGGATGGCCCGAGAAAATCCTGACAGACCAAGGGCAAAGCTTCGAAGGAGACCTCTTTGAATCTCTATGCAAAGAAGCTAAAATCGATAAAATTAGAACATGTCCGTACAGGCCACAAGAAAATGGACAAGTTGAGAGATTTAACAAAACGTTAATCTCTATGATTGGCACAATCAATCCTGAGGAGAAGCAGGATTGGCCTAACAAAGTACAGGCCTTAACCCATGCCTATAATTGCACAACCAATGCTTCTACAGGATACAGCCCATTTTTCTTATTTTACGGAAGGGAAGCAAAAATCCCAATTGATGTAGAATTTGGGCTACCAGAACAAAGACCACAAGAAAAATTACCTGAATTTGTCAGGCAATTAAAAGATACATTAGAAAAAGCATATAGGATTGCAAAAGAGGCAGATACAAGCCAAATGATGAGACATAAAAGATACTTCAATCAAAAACATCACTGTGCTATGATAGTGCCAGGGGATGTTGTGATGGTACGTATTAAAGCTTTTGGAAGGGATCATAAAATTGCCGATAAATGGGAAAGAGTACCCTACAGGGTCTTAAACAAAAGAGGACGAGTTTTTATGATCCAAAGCGTGAAGGAATCTGGTAATAAGAACATCCGGACTTTACATAGGAATATGTTATATCCCTTGACTTCAAAGCAATTCAAAAACATGATGGAACAGGATGCAAGAGCAATAGCTCTGGCTAAAAGCAATATTTTGATGGAACAACATTTTGAACTACTCTGAACA
>JBCAUG010528968.1:0-14940 GCA_038406175.1 Haplosyllis leylae | reverse complement strand
TTGCATTTTGAGACCCCTGAACCCCCTCCTCCCTGGACCATGATTCTTTGAACTGTTCCTGGCCAGGATCTGCATGAACTTTTTGCCTGCCCCCCCCCCCCCCCGACCACGAACTGTGACCCCACCCTCGCGCAGCTTGGCTAGTCTAGAATGTTCATAGGGACGGAGGGGCTGGTCGGTACACCTCGTAATGTTAATGCTAGGTCTTTTCTTTTTGTGTGCCGTCACTTTATTTTTTCTTCCGGCTGGTTTAAATCCAGTGATACATGCGGTTACAGAATCATATGAAATTGCATTTCGTGTTAAGTTTGTTTTCAAGCACATACCTCTCAGAAGTTACTACTGTAATTACAGTTATCCGCTTTGATAGAAGAATATGTAACAAGATTTTACACGGGCATCTTTGTGAAGCAGTCCTTAATTAATGTCTCAAATGTCAGGCTTGTCATACAATCCTATTTTACCTGATAAACAGCAACATGTAGCTTTGTATTCCACACGTTTATTTAAATTTGTTTTAGGAGTAAGGACAAAAATGTTTCAGAAGTAGTTGAAGACACAAGAAAGTTATCCAGCGTGACCACAAGAGGCGGAGGGGAGGGGGTATCCCAGCTTTGGTGGGGGAGAGGGGTACCCCAAATTTTGCTGGGGAGTTGGGGAGGGGATACCCCAACTTTGGATGAGGGAGGGGGTACCCCAACTTTGGCTGGGGGAGGGGAGGGGTGGGGAATGTTGCAAAGTATTATGGGATAGGGGTAAATATTACCTTCCCGTCGTGCTACGTACGCCGGCGGTAACAAACAAAAACTCTTAATGAGAGTATTCCCATATTGATAATAAATGACGAACGGGGAGGCGTGATGTGTGTCTACATAGGTCTTAGGTATTGAGGTAACAAGGTTTCCAAATGATGGGTGTGGGTATCGTTAATGAATGGCTGCGGTATAATACATCAGATAGAATGACGGTTACAAGAACAATGACGTCTAATTTGCGTACGCCACTGCTATTGAGTTTTCTTCTTTTTCCTTTCTTTCAGATTTGCTGATAGACATGCTGGGGGTATTGGCCAGCTATAGTATAACGGTGAAAGAACTCAAGCTGCTTTTCACATCTCTAAAAGGAGCCGATAATAATTGGGTACGAAGAGGATTTCATTCCATTTTAGTCTGGTTGATTGCGCATAATTACAGTTAATCTTCTTCCCGCACCTTTTTCAAGCGCGTAATTCCCAATTTTCTAATAATTTATGTGTAATGTTATAATGAAGAAGCGACATTTAATGTATATGTGCATTGAAAATGGCGATTTTTCAGGGCAGAAATCGAGTAAACTTTTTTTCATGTTGTGATATTCAGAGTGATAGATGATACATATTTGATAGTTTATCGTTCTAAAAGTCTATTTTTACCTTGTATGTTTGTTAATCTAGCCTCGCCAGTCTGTGAAGCTGTTACAAGTACTGAGACAGATGCCTCAGAGACATGGCCCTGACGAGTTCTTCAGTTTTACTGGGAAAAAGGGCGCTGTAAGTATTGATGCGCTCAGCGTTAAACTCGTCTTGACGGAAACCCATCTTGGACGGCACCAAAATTTGACTTCAGTTCATGTCTTCAAAGACACTATAGTCCAAAAGAGATTATGCTTTTTTTCCCTGAAAACCAATCATGCATTCCGAAACAATTGGCCGTCACGTTAGGTTTATTGTACTAAAATAGTAAATTGTTTGGAGTGAAAAAGTCCATTTATGTTCCTTGGAAAAAAAACTGATTTCAATGTTATGAGATAGGACAGGTAATGTTTTTTCAACGACACTTGAGGTCTTAAGAGGAGCAGATTCAAGGGTCAGAGGAGAAGAGGTCCTCGCATGCAGCTGCGTGGAGTGTTAAAAATAGATGACAGCCTAAGGGACCGTTTACGTCAAGCGTCAGCATCAATGCTGCGATGACGCTTGCGACACAGCGCACATTGAAATCAATGGAGTCTCTCCAAAATGGGTTGCAATTCCATTCTCAAGCGAATCCATTGTGGTCAATAAGAGCTGTGTCGCAAGTGTCATCGCAGCGTTGATGCTGATGCTTGGTGTAAACGGGCCCTAAGGGCAAAAGCTTGGCCCAGTAGAACTAAATTTAGTACCGCAGTATTTCACGTTTCTTGTCGCCCCCCCCCCCCCGACCACATTTCCGAATCTGATACAGATGAATAACTGTGATGTTTATTTTGTACAGGGTATAAGTTTGCCACCAATAAAGACGTGGCCGTATCAGAACGGCTGGACGTTTCACTGCTGGCTTAGAGTGGATCCTGTAACAGGTGTCATGGTCGAGAGAGAAAAACCGTATGTTTACAGGTCGGTGCGATGATTTTAAGGCCTGTTCATACGTAACGTCTGCGTCTGTGCCAACGTTGAAGTTTAACACAGTGCCTATAGTGACGCAATTGCTTTCGTGTTAACACAACATAGCATAGTGTCAAAGTTTAACGAAAACATTGACGTCGAGACAAACGCAAACGTTAAGTGTGAACAAACCCTAACACATATCTTGCAATATGGTGTCCGAACATAGTTCTCTTACAGAAACAAGGCCACAATATATAATGCATGTGTCACCGTATGTAACTGAGGTGTCTCAACAAGTATATAATTTAGTCCTACTGGGGAAAGGTAATTCACAGAAAAAAAGTGAAGAGTTGATGTGGCACGTTGGAGGAATATCACAGTAACATAACGTTTGGATTTACGGCCCTTAGATTGGCCAGTTGAGGAAATATATTGTGCACCCTATGCAACGAAAAGTCAGAAATAGCATCTTTTGTCGCTTGGAACGAGATTAAATACGGCACTTCAATTAGCTTTTCTCGTAAATGGCAAAATGTAACCAGCTGCGAACCCAGTTCCATCCCTCTCTTGACGGAAGTAAAACTTGTCAGGACAAACGAAACTGCTTTCGTGTCTTCGAAGAAGGCTTAGGTGACCAATTAAAAACTAAAGGCTTGTGCTTTGTGTGATAACAGTTATGGTCCGTTTACACCAAGCGTCAGCGTCAACGCAGAGTCAACGCTGCTATGACGCTTGCGACACAGTTCTCATTGAAATTAATAGAAACAAAACCACAGAATGGGGTTGCAACCCATTTTGCAGAGGTATGTCACAAGCGAAAACGGGCCCTTACTTTTACCTTTCATGTAGCAATTTCTAAGCACTGTACAGAATTGCTTTTAGGTAAACGTGTGTTCAGCACCTGCAATACGGTGTAGCGTTCTGGTGCTGACCCTCTTTCTTGTGCCAAATAGTGTCATAATTTCTGTGTGCCCGGGGGTAGGAGATGTCCCAAATGCGGGTTCACTGTAATGAACTGCTCATTGCCTAACCCACGGGTTCCCACTTGCACTGGAAAATCTGGAAAAATGAGAGAAGTTTTTCCAGTCAGGGAAAAGTCAGGGAATTTTAAAATTGTACCAGAAAGTCAGGGAAAAGTCAGGGAATTTTGGTTGAGTCAGGGAAAAGTCAGGGAAAATATCATCAAAAAATAATTAAAAATAAGTTGCAAAATAAGTACCAAAACAGTTAAATCTTGACATATTTTTGTTAAAAATTGATTCCACATGGAGACAGAATGTGAACCATCACTGAATACTAAGGCCAAAAGTAACATTTTAATACAATTCAGTTTTAGCTTCTAATTATTGTAAGCTTATTTGGAGGAATCAAGTTTTTGTGTTTTGAAGTCCTGGAAAAAAAGTCAGGGAAAAATTTAAGAAATACTGGAAAAGTCAGGGAATTTCTTGAGAGGAAAAAAGTGGGAACCCTGAAATTGAAGATTTTATTTTGCTGAGAGATCATTAAAAATAATTCATTGCGAAAAGAATCACGAGGCAAGGAATTCGTCTATTTTGCCAACACAAAATTAAAATTTCTTTGCTTCATGCATACACACAAGAAACAGCGCGAGACAGTAGCACCAGCCCAGCCCAGCCTTGCCCCAGGAAAGGTCAGTCCGTCGTCATGTTACAGAGGGGACCCAGAGGCTATTGAGTTGAGTAGATCTACTACGTAACTGACACGAACATGTGGCTTTCGGTAATCATGTCGATACATGTCAGGGCTTATTCACACCAAGCGAAAGCGAGAACAGGTACGAAGAATAATTTTAAAGAATCAAAGAACAAGTAAGTCCTCCTGCGTGAACGCAAGAGGCATACCGCCCGCCGTGTAGCAGGTGCTCGCTCTCCCGTCCTATCCCTATCCTGCCCTGGCTAGGGGGTGGGGGGGTACCCCAGTCCTGGCTGGGGGGGGGGGAGGTATCCAATCACTGGCCGGGGTACACCGCCCCCTATTAACAGACAGAGACCTGTGAAAACATAGCCTTCCGTCACACTATGTACGCGGGCGGTAATAAGCGACAATCATAAGTATCAAAGAAATTGTTCGCTTTCGTTCAGTGTGAACTCACTTTCGTTCAGTGTGAACTTGCCTTAACCCATTGTTCTAAATTGACTATTTGCTCGAATGCGAGAAATCGATACACAAATCAAAAAAACGATTCCACTGGATTATCGAGACGAATATTCGATGAATTACATTGAGAAGATCGGAACTTTAAAGGGCACGTGTTTCTTATTGTAATCAGGACTGTAACTAGGACAGCTGATCGAAGTCTCTGTACTGTCATCACCTAACTCCGTCTAATTCTCCGTTCAGTGTGCGACGGTCAGAGCTGGGGTCACACCGTTTAACATTCCAGCTCTTCGTACATGAGAACAAGTCAAGAATTTTCGTTTTGCTCTGCGTCAACATTCGGGGACATTCACAACTTTAAATTTCAAGGTAAGTTCAGTTCAGCGACAGTGTCATTTTTAGATCAGCTGTGCTACTGTAATGGTAAGGGATTTCAAAGGAGATTCCACAGACTTGGTCGTAACATAGGATGTACCTATGTAAAAACAAAACTCAATTTTTCATGAGTTGGTTGTTGACATACGCCCAAGTCCAAGAACACAGTTTAAGTATTGGACAAAATTTTACACGGAACATTGTGAACTACGGCTTTCTTGAACTTGGGGAGGAAGCATGACTACTAAATTTCGTTCATGAACTAGATTAGGTGGCTAATTGACAATTAAATTTGAAATGGAAATATGTAAAAATCACATTTCTGCAAAATTATATAGCATTTTCATTCAAATTATCAGAGTTTTCAAATAGGGCCAATTACCATTTTCATTTTCTTTGTTCATACTTATTTAGCTCCTGCTAGAAATCTATTTTAGTGATGACTTTTTTTCATGCCAACTGGTTGACTATCAGAATTGTAGTTGACTGGTCGAACTAGCTGTAGTGGTTCAGCCGTCCCTAAGTCTTGAAGTCAGTTACTTTGGTAAAGTTTGGAAGAAGTAGACTTCTATGTCTTGAGGATCTGAAACTGCAAAATAACAAGTAGACCTGGAAATAGGTTATTTATTTGTGGCTGTAGATCAGATTATTTGATTCTATGTAGGAGACCAAAGAGAAGGATCTAAGCTGCAATTTATTTTTTATTTAAAAGCAAAACAAAGTGCCTAGATTTGGGTAAAAATGCCTGGGATATTTGTTAGTTCTCGTCCCTGGGTGTTTAATGGGACATTGAACGAGATAATGCGAGATAATTTACTGCCAATTAAAAAGAATAAAATGAAACATCCAGTGGAATTAAAGATAAGGGAGCACGCTATTTGTATTTGACATGTTTTTATGTATTGGTTGACAAAAAAACAAGCATACCAGTTGTCACATGAGATATCCCAAAATGGCCATCAACATAAAAGCAATGTGCAAAAAAAAGGTGGACATTGGTGACAATGTGGTACACTAACAGTGCAATTGCTTTTACAATTCAGCCAGCATCATATGGTAATAATAGCTGTTTTCTCTGTACCAGGACAATTACATAATGACAGTAATGGCTAAACAAAGCAACATTTTTAGACCATCTAAAAATAGTATTATTTGTTGGATAATTTTTACGACGGGAAAGTGGAATGTCTTAACTGGCACCGCCAATATACCACTTCCAAGGCGTATTTCTCGAAATGTTAAGGCATTTTGGTCCGATTTAATCAATTGTATACACCTCGATTGCTTCGTTACATGTTAACAAGGCTTTGCTATGTGATCCAGGCTTGATGATCGAGAAAGGCGATGGAGAGGTCTTTGCATCGGATTGGGGAATGTGATTCTTCCCAAGACTTCCGCACTTTCGGGTCAGACGCCTTGATGATCTTTGCTTCGAATCCAGAGATCCCGGGTTTGAAGTTTGGAACTGACTCGGTGCTTCACAATTTCTGATGTCGAAATATTTTCAGTTTTGACTTGACTGAAAAAAGTAGTGCTGACAGGGTAATTCCCAGTCCAAAAATAGGAAAATATCAATATCCGCCGTGCCGGATGTTTTGAAGTTACTAACCCTTTATAAAGTGCATGTAACGATCTTGAAAAGTAGCAGAAATATTGAAGAGTAGTTCCCACCAAATCGGCCTGCCCCAGTGGTGACGTTTGCAGAATGACTTGATTGACTTGTTCCTGGAGAACTCTTGCTCGGCTGAACTTTGTAGAAAGTCCTTTTACAAGCAAAACGTGAGCATAACAAAGGAAATTGCTCCCAGATTACCTCAGTTCTACTGCTGTAAAACGTTTACCTAGCTGAGCTTAAAAGTTCAACAAATTTTGTAGATATCTAATGACTTTTAGTACTTCAAATTTATCATAATTCCACTTTTCCTTAGCATTTCTAATGAAAGGGGTCATTTGATTATTCCTCTTTATCTCAAGATTTTTGATGGAAACCCCATCTTGAAATGGTTTTAATCTATCATGTATAGACCAAACAATGTCTCAAAAAAGTATTTCCCACATCTAATGGCTTTGTCCCAAATGACTCTAGCCTCCTTAATTTTGTTTGGGTTGACACAATGTGTTTGTCTGTGTGCTAGTGAATATCTCAGCACTCGTCCGTGACTATTGGATATTGCTGCTGAACAAATTGAAAGTTCAGAAAAATATAAAACATTTATCCACATTTGCAAGTTGATCTTTACCCAGATAGGTGAAGGATTACTCCTCCGGATGGACAAATCGACAGAATCCCTGACTCCCAAATATGATTAAACGGACTTTGACTTGAAAATGCTCTTCTTGACGAGGTAAGGAAGGATACCAATAGACTGATTGTACATGAAAATTGTTTAGGCTTTCTTCATGCTTCGACCGTGAATAACTTGGTGAATTCAACCGATCTGTTTTCGGTTTCGGAAAGATTACTTTGACTCGATTTTTTTTTGCTTCAGGCTTACTTTACATACATTCCTGATGAAAACAGGAGAAATTTTATTTTGTGCTAAGGAGTGGGCTCCTGGTTCAGGTTGGTTGTTTAACTTGTATTTGGGAACTCGTCCAAGCATTGTTTTGATGTCTTGCTTCACCTTTCGTCTCACCTTTGGCTCTTAACTGTGATCCGATGCTGATATAACAACCGCTCCTGTCTAAACAGCTCAGAGATGTTCCTAAAGGTCTGTTCACATGGTACGATTGCAATTTATTCATCGCAGCGGATAGACTGTATGAGATTTATTGTAGTTGTCGAATTACAGCACATGAACGAATACAGTAACAAGAAAGTCCTGCGTGAACGCAAGGGTGTCCGCTCTGCTGTCCTATCCCGGGGGGGGGGTACCCTAGTTCTGGCCTGGGAGTACCCCAGGGTCCATCCCCCCATCCTAACCTGACCGGGGGGTACCCCAGTTCTGGCTGGGGGTACCCCGATGCCCCCCCCCTAACCTGGCCACAGGGGTACAGGAGGTGTACCCCGTCCTGACATGGCTAGGGGCGGCGAGGGCGGAGGGGGGTACCACGTACGCGGGCGGTAAATATCTTAACACTGGTCCATGAGGAGTACTTCTTTCTTCTGGTCAAGTTGCTTTCTAACATTCTTGCCCGAATGGACAAGTTAGAATTTTAGGAAAATATAGAAATGTTGTCAATTGTGATGTTTAGCAATCATTCTAATGGAATAGTGGAACGTTGATTTTCATCTAGGCAAGTTAAATCTGGGGTCACTCGTCCGGATGAGGTGAATACTTAGTTATATGCTGAAATACAAACTTTTGGTTGCGATTAAAAAGAATTGCAGAGGCAGTCGCACCATGTGAACAGCCCTTAAGGAACCGCAGCGAGCAACTGTTGAATCTTTATCATAATAATTAGGTCACTTTGGCCTACATTACAAAAGTGAAGGTTTCCTTGAACTACCACAACAGGTTTCGTGGCTTTTCTCTTATCATCTACATACACACAAATTATTCACATATTAAAAGAAGCGACTCCATTATTTCGAAAAATTTTGTGCACAAGATGTAAGAAGGCGAAAGGCATAATTGCTTAGGGTTTGTTCACACTGAGCATTTTTTCTGATTGCGACTGCGATTCCTCTTGTTGCAACAAGTAGGTTGTAGAGGACTCAATGGAAGTGTTCACACTGTGCGACTGTGATAACATCACCGGCTCCTATACAGCCCATTATAAGCAAAAACAAATCGCAGTGGCAATCAGAAAAAACGCGCAATGTGAACGAGCCTTAAGAATCAGCTGGTTCAGTTCGTTTCGTTTCAAAGAAAGAAAGCGAGCAGTTTGAAGAAGGAATTGCTTTCTTGACATTGTTGTTTTTGAACAAAGGAATCTCCGCCAGAACGTAAGACTCAGTATTTCTCAGCATCTACAACCCATTGTAGTACTTTACAAGTTGCAATATTAAACGCTGAAACGTTACGGGATATGTTTGCTACAACGGACAAAGACTAAACAATCGCGAGTGATGTACTTGATAATTAAACTACAAACGAGATGCTTCAAAACAACGATAGATACACGTTGTCATGGGAACGCATATGTAAATATTTATTGGTTACGTTACCTGTGTTATTAAAGTGAGGGATAGCTCACAAGATAATTGGGTAGTGATAACGTGGGGAGTAGACTGAGTACGTTTACAGGTAGTCAATTTGCAGCTGGAAGACCAACTTTTTTCTCAACCAAAAACTATTGCGGTCGCGAATCACAATCGCAATCGCAGAAAAATGGGTACACAACCCATTCTTGAACCTAATCACAATCGCAAAAAGCTGCTTTGAATGAATCCATAGGGTACAGTACAACCCAATTTATGCGAATCATAATCGCAATAGTTTTAGGTTGAGAAAAAAGTTGGTGTGAATACTCCATTAGTGTGAAAATTACGAGTACAATAACACAAGCCGAGGCAACACGTAATTCTCCTTCCGCCTGTACAGGTTAGCAGGGAAGTCTCAGGAAACTGGAAGAGACTTGGGAATGAATGGTTGCAAGTTCTCCCAAACATCTGAAGAATTTCGTTTGAAGGTCTGTTTTACACGTAATGTCGCTGTCTCCGTTAAGGTTACCGTCAAAGGTATAGCAGTGGTATCGGTTCTTTCGACGAACAGAGTGGGTTCCAGACTCATTTGTCCGCCAAAGGCACTGCTGCGACAGAACCAGTCTCTTTCACAGTCACGGTGACAGTGACGTTACGTTTAAAAAGCCCTTAATGGTAAGATGCATATGGAGGCGATATTCAGGCTGCAAAGATTTTATGGCTTATTCGCACTGCATGGGAACGGAACAGTCACAGGGAATGGGACTGGCACAATTGGAGACAATGAGTTTAGTCCTGTTGCGAGTCCTGGCACAGTGTGAACAGTTCTGTATGATATATATTAACCCATTGCTCCCGGTCCCACCCCCAGTCCCATGCAGTGTGAACATGCCTTCAGTGCCACATATCATTGCAAAGGTTTAGGTGAATGTTACTGGTCGCTAAGGCTCTGTTTACATGTAACGTTTGCGTCTGCGTCTGGGTCAAGTTTTGTATTGAGTCAATAGTGACACAAAAGCACACTCAGAGAATGGGTCTGAACCCATTCGCTGCGTTTTCCATTAGCACAATGCTAAAGTTTTGACGCAGACGCAAACGCTACGTGTAAACAGAGCCTAAATTGTGAATGTGCACGTGTACAATGTGCTTCACTTCTTCATAAAAGCTGCTCACGTAACGTTTAGCTAAACCTCTATTCTTCAGGAATTAATGCATTGGCAGATTCTGGCATTTGAGAGTGCTTATCAACTACAACCTACTTTCACTCATTGATACTTAGTAACAATATTTATCACAGAATCTTATTACTGATGTTACGTATTTCTGGTCACCCTAGATAACATGTCTTTAGTAGTGCTTGACATTCATAAACTAAGTGGACACCATTAAAATAATAGAATAGAGTGTGATAATTTTAGTGGATCAGTGATATATTTTTCCTACTTATATTTTAATAAATTGGTAACAAAAAATTCAATAAAAGGGAAGTTTTCTTCATGTGCTGAAATAACTGACGAGATTTGATGTTTAAAAAAAAGTAGGAAGTGGTCAGTAGATGGATAACAAGAAAAAAAGTCTAAAGAAGGGCTTTAACAGATTAAAATGAGATCCTAAATTCTTATTGATACATTGTAGAAAATTTGGAATGAAATATGGTTTGAGCACAAAGGAAAGAAAAGATTAAAGGTGACAAGACATAATGTAGGATTCTTTTTGTTCCTATACGTCAAACGTCATTCCGGTCCTAACCACCATGTTAAGCTCTGTTTACACTTAACGTCTGTGTCAACGCCAACGTCAATGTTTGCATCAAGTTTTGTATTGAGTGAATGGTGACACAAATACACACACTGAGAAATCCATTCTGTGCATGTGCATTTGCGTCACCATTAACCCAATGTTAAAGTTGAGGCAAACGTTGACGTTGACGCAAACGCAGACGTTAAGTGTAAACAGGCCTTAAGTGTCAATAGTGGCTTATTCAACCTTTGACTCTCTTTGGCAAGGTTCACGAGTTAATATTACGATACTCAGGCTACCTATTAGTCTTATATTAGAAGAGATATCTGTTCCAGGATCAACTGTTTCCCGATGTCATCTTGCAGTGACGGTACTTAGTGGGTAAAGTCACAGATACTTAGTCGATATAGTCATAGACACTTGGTCGAAGATCCGAAGATGGATGACGTGAGCTTAATATCTTACATGTTACACTGTTTAGGTATCGGTGTAATATTTTCAAAAGCCTCCCCCCCCCATCCCACCCCCCCATCGGTATTTCATTGGAGTAAACAATGACGCTTCATTGGATAGTGTCGTATCCAATTGCAGTCCACGTCATAGAATTGCATTTTAGAATTTATTACTATTTTATATTTGTTCTAGTGTAGCCATGGTTTGTGTTTTGTGTAGTAACCCATTGGTGCATTTGGTGTTGAAGGTAAAAGAAGTTTAACCGAGTGTCATTCGGTAGAATGTTGCCCATGAAGAATCAGATTGAAGGATTTTGACCTCATAATGATAACCTGACGAATAGATAGGTTTTGATACAATACTTGAGGCCAAGATCCTTGAATCTTGCGGGCCAGACGTTTTTCTCTAAATGTTCCTGTTATCTCTTACTATTGTCTACAAGAGGTGTAGTTGCTCCTTCACTAGAGATCTAGTTGAATGGACAGTACGGAGAGCCTTTGGAAAGGGTTAAGTACAGACACACTTAACATAATTAGTGCCTTTTGCGAATTTGACTTTACTTCTTGGACTTTCTTGGTTTGCTCGCTGTCAGAACGGATACATGTAATTGTCTTGAGAATACATGCTTCGGTAAGGTGCCTATTTTGAACAGGTCTGCGTGTTTTAACAGCTTCGAAACCGTATTGTGGAACTGTTCTTTTATGCAGGTGGGTAGAGAGAGATGCTTCAATAATCCCACGTCATTGTGGCTCATTTGAAATTATAGACAGAATCTTAATCTTAACTGCTTTTGATATTGATGTACGCCCATGAAATCCTCCAAATTATTACCGCCTGTGTACGGAGTTCGACGGGAAGGTACTATTTTCAGTTGATGCACAAATGTCATTAGCATTGGACCGTTGGCCCATGGCTACCTGATTTGGCCTCTGGGCCACCTTTTAGAGTCTACTGACTTTTAAAAAACATACTCAATTTAACTGTTAAGAGTATATTTTTCTTGCCTGCAGTACCTGGCTGAAAACATTTGATTTTACCATTGAGTATGTTTGAACCTGAAAACATACTTGATTTAACTGTCAAGTATGTTATCAGATCGAACCTCTGCCAGAAATCTGAACCTCAAGTAAAACAGATACACTTGCAAATAAGTTTTTTTTTTTGGTGAAAGTACGCAGTAGAAGCAGTTTGTACATAAAGTTACATTAGAAAGACATTAATGAAATAAATTATATACTCAGATGAGAAACTTTTTTATTTCATTTGCAAAATAATATTTGATAATACAGTTCAGCGAATTGGAATTGGGCCACTTAAATTTGATCTGGGCCACCTACATTTGCGAGTCACTGGCCAGCATGGGCCACCAATTTTCAAAACTTTTTATCAACCGTATTTCATGTTTAGCTGTTTACTTACATCGATTGATGGTTCTTGTTCTTCCAGACAGACGTCCTTAATGAGCCGTAGGTGACAATTCCTGTACATATAACAATCACATCACCATGGAAACGGACGTAAAGAAGCCAGTCCCGGAATCTGAAGAGTTGCTCCCTCCGCCGTATTCATCTCTTAAGAATGGAGACGCAAGTAAGTAATGGACGCTTGTGGCCGGATTTTGTACCCTTACTCCATGCCACCCCTTACTCCCGACCACCACCCCCCGAAAAAAAACATGATACGCAGAGGTGTGTATTCAAAAGCCTGGAGGAAAAAAGCTGTATTAATAATAGTGTTATTATTTCATTATGTACGTCTTCCTCTCCTTCCAAAATGAAATTGAAAATAATTTGTATACTTTACTACCTGCTATTTATTTGATTGTTTCAGATCACCTTCCACCAGTTAGGATTGAACCCGGTGCACCGGTGAAGGTTGAACCCAGCTGGGAGTCGACAAATACGAATAAAGAGTTGGAATTCACTGGTGCAGATGGGGAGGACCACAAAGCTCCAATTGATAAGTAGGTTCTCTCGAGATAAAGAGATCTTCTGTCTACTAACAAATCACCGACGGTCGTAATGTTATCAAATTTCCTGAGGTGAATTATTTACTTCTGATATCGCAAGATACACCGTTTTACTTTCCAATGGATTGCTGGGAAATATTGATATATTTACCGCTCGCGTACGAAGTCTTTGGTCCAAAGTCCCTTCCGGGGGATGGGGGTACCCCTGTCCTGGTCCTGGCTGGGGGGTGGGGGGACGGGGTACCCTGGCCGGGGGAGGGGCACCCTAATCAGGACCAGCACATGGGTACCCCCTGCCAGGACCAGGACAATGTAACCCCCCCTCCTCCAGAAACAACACGCTATGTACAGGATATGTCGCGGGCGGTACGCCTCTTGCGGTCACGCAGGATGACTTTCTTGTTGAATAAAAATTGCAACCGCGAAGGCCTTAAGTGTGCCCACATAAAACAGTGACCGTTCATATCAGGAATCATTAAAAGCAGGGTGTGTTTACTTGTGTTGTAGATTTAACCTGGTGTACATCATACTGATTATGCACGGAATCGCCACCCTGATGCCGTGGAACATGTTCATCACTGCCAATTCCGTAAGTGAGACGAATCATAACGTTTTATTTTTGATAAACCTATCCAAAGTGTGTGTGTGCGTGTGTGTGATATTGCGATGAAGGACCCGACCCGTGTATTGGAAACGATGAATCGGATAAGATTTTTCATCTTCAGAGACCTGACTGGTTTTCAAGCCGTCAGTTACACCTCAAGACAGAATTCCTCCAACTTTTAAATCAATGGGCCGACTAGAGATTATCATTGCAGTACTGCTGTCCTGCAAGTATTAGTTGCAAGGCTTGACGTAGATGCAAGAAAAATACTTCTGTTGTAGCCAAAATATTAACATGAAAATGCTTGTCCGAATCAATTTTAATGATTAAAATTGGAATCGTACAAATTTTGGCTAATTCGTTCGTCAGACTTGTAATAAAAACCAACGATGTTAATTCTTTGTTTTCAGTATTTTACAGACTACAAGCTGGGAAACAGCACGGGTGTAGACGCAGGGGCGTACAGAGACTACTTCCTCAGTTTCCTTGGTTTCGTCGCCCAGATTCCCAACGTGATTCTGAACGCCTTGAATCTGTTCTGTCAGTGTGGCGGGTATGTTTCTGTTCTGTCTGTGTGGAGGGTATGTTTCTGTTCTGTCAGTGTGGCGGGTATGTTTCTGTCCTGTCAGTGTGACGGGTATGTTTCTGTTCTGTCAGTGTGGCAGGTATGTTTCTGTCAGTGTGGCAGGTATGTTTCTGTTGTGGCAGGTATGTTTCTGTTGTGTCAGTGTGGCGGGTATGTTTCTATTCTGTCAGTGTAGCGAGTATATTTCTGTGTCTGTCAGTGTGGCGACTAAGTTTCTGTTCTGTCAGTGTGGCGGGTATGTTTCTGCTTCTGTCAGTGTGGCAGGTATGCTTATGTGTCTGTCAGTGTGGCGGGTATGTTTCTGTTCTGTTAGTGTGATAGGTATGTTTCTGTTCTGTCAGTGTGGTGGGTATGTTTCTGTTCTGTCAGTGTGGCAGGTATGTTTCTGTTCTGTCAGTGTGGTGGGTATGCTAATGTTTCTGTCAGTGTGGCAGGTATGTTTCTGTTCTGTCAGTGTGGTGGGTATGTTTCTGTTCTGTCAGTGTGGTGGGTATGTTTGTTCTGTCAGTGTGGTGCTTATGTTTCTGTTCTGTCAGTGTGACGGGTATGTTTCTGTTCTGTCAGTGTGGCGGGTATGTTTCTCTTGTGTCAGTGTGGCGGGTATGTTTCTGTTGTCAGTGTGGCGGGTATGTTTCTGTTCTGTCAGTGTGGCGGGTATGTTTCTGTT
>JBCAUG010528857.1:0-14940 GCA_038406175.1 Haplosyllis leylae | reverse complement strand
CCACCCGGAAGGAGAGGCTAGTGTTAAGGTTGACTGCCAGTAGGCGCGCCTCCTCGTTCTGCTGGCACGACATATATTCAAAGGTTTTGTAGAACATCTTTGTTGTGCTTCAATGGTTCTTGCTCAATTAAGATAATTCAGCTAATTAGCCAAAAAATGTATTCGAGTTTTTCCACAATTACCAGAACACAAAGTTGAGAGATCTGGCAATTACTTCTTACCTTTTCCTCCTAGCTTAAATTTGTTACAATAACTGATAATTTGGTGGTATATGCTATTCAATCTTCTAATTAATAATATGTATGAAAAGATTTGATATGTCAAGATTTGTACAAGAAAATAAAACTTAAAATGCCAGATCTGTCAGATCTGGCAACATTGTATAATTGAGGAAAAACACGATTAAGGAGGGAAAAATTGAGTGATTCGGTGCTCAATGTGAAATCTCATCCGGTATTGGCTGGATGTCCAGGGTCGCAATTACATGAAAGCGCTCTTTGAAGAGAGTTTAAAAGTGCGACCCATTTGCGTGCAAATTGACTTTGATGCAGACAGATTAAAGAAAGACAAAGGGCAGTTTTCATCACTTTTCTACACTGTTGTTTATCAGTTCCTAGAAGAGTTTCTAGAAAATCGTCACAAACATAGTCATAAAGCACAACTTAGCACCAGACTTTACGAGAAAGTTTCCCCGTAAACCAAGTCTAATTGGTACATTTAGACGCAACGCTGTCACATCTAGGTTAGTTAGTAAAGTGTGTCCTTCCAGCTTTTACTTTACCGTCTCCGTGTTGACACCTGATCTTCCGCTACAGGGAAGATTAACCCGAGATTCACGGCCTCTCGGCGCATCTGCCTCGCACCCAGACACGGACGTCCATTAGGCGTCTCCACCTGATACCCACTCATCGAGGGTGTGGGTGGGGGAGGAGAAGGAGGCTTCAATAGTTTTATTGGACTTCTTCTTTGTTGTCTTTTCTTTTTTGTGAAAACAAATGGGTGTTTTGAAGAAAGTTTAAATTTATAGATATTTTTAAATGATGGTATTTGGAGGTTTCCTGTTTGTCCTTTGTTTTGGATCTGTGACGGATCCACATTCACATTGAGCTCTTCGGGAATGCTGTCTAGATCTAGATGCTTAGATCTAGAACAGTGTGCCCTGTACCATCGTTCCACCGAATAGTGACTGTTTGTAACAGTATTGAGCTATTATCAAGTTACATGTTCCAAAAAGTCACCTTAATAATTTGTCATCTAATTTTTAAGAAATAACTTTTGGAAGATAGAATACGTTTTCTTTCGTTTCTTTATTTCTGTAACATTGAGCAGTTACGGCTCTTACAATGAACAACGTTAGAAAATTGTAACAATAACCATCCTTCAAAATGTGACTCCTCAACTACTTTGAGTCTTCGGGCATAATTTACACCCCCCCCCCTTTCACAACAATTCAACCTCTTTTCATAGCATTTACTCAAATTCCTAAAACCCTCCCAACACAACTGTGTATGAAGTTGCTTTTCTTCGACGAGAGTTCTGGTTCGTACATGTTTTCACATAAAGTCTCCAGTTTGATGTCAGTTAGAATCAATGGTAATGGCAGGCTTCTTTGTGGCTCCTCGAAATAGATTCTTAGCTTATATTCACAAAGTACTGAATCAGAGTCTCCATTGACAGAATTCAGGAGCCGTCTTTAAAAATTGAAGCATTGTTTTATGGTTAGGCTCTGTTTACAGTCTACGTTTGAGACTTTTGACCACTGTCTTGCACAATAGAAATCGATCTTTCGCACTGCCACATCGATATCGCAAACACTGAATGTGAATAAGCCCTTACGTGGAAACTTAATATAAAGTGGATTTATTTTTAGTTTTCTGTTTTTGAGTATCACCTTTTCTTGTGGTTGGTTTCATATTTATCCATAAATTCAATAACAGCCGTAAGATAATCTATAGCAGTTTTATCCGACCAGGTTTGCAGTTTGTTGAGCTTTCCCTCCAAAAATCCACAATGGCCGCCATTTTCTGTGGTAACCAACATAAAATTGGGGTAAAACTCAAATAGTTCGTGAGGTATATTTTCCTGCGAGCTGATTGGATCATCCAAACTGTTTATGCACAATACTGGGGTAGATATATCATCCACGTCCCTCATTGGATTATTTTTCTCCCAATAGGTACTCGTGTCTTTGTAACCATAAAGGTTACCATAGAGACGTTGCTCCAGGTCAGCCAAAGTTTTGGATTTCATGCAGTCTGTAATGCTAATGCTGCCCTCTAGTGCCTTGGTGTGTTTCGCAAGGTGGCGCTTGTGTTGTAGCAGGAACAGGAAGTGGTAAGGCTGGGGCAGTGATTGGTTGAGCAGCACCTCGGTGTCGTAACCAGGGGAGATACAGACACTTCCGGTTATTAGGCTAGACGAGCCATACTCACCTTAAAAAAAAAACAAGAGAAAATAATACAATCAATTTTTCACTGCTGGGCCTAGGTCTCCTATTTGGCTTGAATTCCCAGAGCAGTCTACTATTTGAGCTCAAGGTCTTTATAAGGAAATGCGCCTTTTAGAAAGGGCTTTGTTTTCTCACGCAATGTTGTGATATTGTGAATAGATTTTGAAATGCTTGTGAACATATTTGGATCATTGAATTTCTGAACAATTCTAGTAATTTACAATGGATGCCTACGTTGGGATGAAATTTACACTTTATCTTCTGAAAAATTAATGACGAAAGGGAAAACAGAGACGCACTACAAATTCGGACGATAAAATTAATTGTTTGAAAAAGACTCTGGAACAATTTCAAAAATATAGTTCAACATTAATAAGAGCTGCCTTCGAAATTGGCATTTTGAACGGAAACAGACATATCCATCTTTGATGTACAGGAACAGAAATATGTCTGCAGTTGATGAAGGACATTCGGAAGTAATTGTGCTGGAGATGCATCTAAATTGGTTGTAATTGATAGCTGGTCGCTATCTTTAGACTCCATTAACAAGACTTGTAGAAGGGTTACGAGAAACGCCGAGATCTCCAGGGAAACGCTACAGGAAGTGATAGAAATCTCCGGGGAAACAGAACAGGAAATGTCAGAGGCTAGAAACCGCCTATTGACATTCATCACAAGGTGGATGTCCTCCTGACCCTGATCTAATGTCTGATATTAGTGTCTGGAAATGACATTTGTCATATTTATCTATGTGGAGGATAATTGTCCAAGAAATCCAGGGGTCACCTGATATTCTGGACTACTTTCCGGCCACAGCAGTGCCGCAATCAGATGGACTTTTATAGTTTGATGGTGATAGTTAACACTCATTTACACTGAGCGATAGCGAACGCGAAACATAGTTTTTTAATGTTTGAAATCTCTGAGGGTGACAGATGCATTGAACCTACGAAGGGTCTATCTGTCCTTTTTGCAATGATGGTACTTGTTGACAGCAATTTATTGTTCCGTTTCCGCTTTATCATAAATACACTACAATGGTAACAACTTATTCCACTTCCGCCCAGATCTCTGTCAACAAGCACGATCAGTCTGACTGGACCTTTAATGGCAGTAAAAATCTGGGATTTTTTCCTTTCATGTTCTTCCCTCGGTCACACTTCACCTTATCTGTGCAGGATCAAGTTGCACTTTGCAAGTCTGAAGAGATTATGTCAGATGACACTTCGTGGTCCAGGCAAAGTGCGAACTATCATGGCACTCTTAAAAGTGTCTTTGGTTTGATGACCCAAAACTAGACTGATTTTGTTTCAGACAGAAATTTTAGTCAAGGTCACAGATGATATGGAAATGTCGCAAATGATTACACAATTCTAGTAGGGCATCAATTTTGATTTTTATTCCCTCTTTTCGGCTTCGACAGTAAACGAGTCTCCTCTTTTCTGGCAAGAACAGAGAAGACCGGTATTTTATCATGAGCAAATCCTGTATCCGGGTCAGGGATGCCAACCATACATAATGACAAAATTTCTTTGAAATGCAGAGAAATTGTTGGTCCATCGGGGAAGGGTCTTATGCCTTGGTGCCCCGTCACCCGAACAAAATGCGCCCGTGAAGACCCAAGCAGGGGAAGCACCTTGAGCTGAGAATGCAATAATATCTTCCTCATGGTTTCGTGAACTCACCGAGGTAGGAGAAGAGCAGCCCGGACCCGTCGAAGCTGAGCGCGGCGGCGGTGATGAGGCTGTGCGGGAACACGCTGTGAATGTACCGTAGGGTCTGCCGCAGGTCACTCACATCACCGAAACTCTGCAACCGAGCTGTCGTCAGGTAACTGTTACCATGGCCACGCCTGCAAGGAAACGGATAAATACTGTAACCAAGAGGTTGTTACTATGGTGATATTTCTGCAAGAAAACCCAAAACTTTGTGGTCAAGATGCTGTTGCTACGGTATATCTTTCCCAGGAAGACAAAAAGCCAGAAAGGAAATGACTACAGCATTCAATTCATTGGTCACTTTTAATGAAGAAAAAAACATTCAACTTTTCCAGGTAGGTGGTGAAGCGTAATGACAAAATACTCATTGTTCACTGTTTCAGATAAGTTTGCAGCTTTCTAAGCTACAGTTGAGTTACAGTTGATGAAAATATTTCGACTGATTTTTGAAGAGTTAGAAAGACTTCATCATAAATGTGCAACTTTATTCCATTCTTTCTCGTCAAGGCTCGGGAATAAATTCTTCCGTAGAAGCGAGAAGAAGTTTCGTGTAACATGTTCTTGTCAAAGAGCATTTCAAATCCTACCAAACAAGTTTACACTAAAAATATTCTACATGAAAGTTTGATGTTAGTGGCATTTTCCTGTCATATCACGACTGATGACAAATCTCATTGGGTCCACATCAAACTTTTCAGTGTAATTCTGTTTCTATAGGGTTCTTTTTGTGTGGAAAATAGTTGTAGGGAATTATATGGACTTTGTTTGGCAGATCGGGGAACAGTGAAAATAGCAGGGCAATAATATCTTGATTTATCAAAATTCAAACTAAATTTATAATTCTAGAGGGATTATTTGCAGTTGGGAATTAAGTTTTTCTTTCATGTGACAAGTGACGAAACTGTTTATAGTTTACAATTAACTCACTATTTGGCGAAGTTAAATTATTTATCGTGTTGTTAAATTAGCTAAAACTTTACAGAAGCCATTTGTTGCATATTATTCTCAATAATTATCATTTTAAAAATTACTAAGAATAATATTCTACAAATTAGATTATGATAGATATGAAGAAATTAGATGTCGGTGGGGATAAGGGATTACATTTAAAAGTTGTAATATTCAATGATCCTGTTCATTTCCTGTGACATTATTGTATAATAGTGATTATACTAATCGTTTTCAATTTACACTGTTACG
The DNA here is from genome assembly GCA_038406175.1 of Haplosyllis leylae. Lineage (NCBI taxonomy): Eukaryota > Metazoa > Annelida > Polychaeta > Phyllodocida > Syllidae > Haplosyllis > Haplosyllis leylae. The sequence continues at coordinate 9,573 of JBCAUG010528857.1, read as the reverse complement.
AAAGACGAAATCATATCTTTTTGATCATGTGTACGCAGCTTAGTTCTTAATTTCACATTTACTATCATTCCCTTATCCCCATCGGCATCTAATTTCTTCATATCTACTATCATAATTGATTTTTCCTAAATAATTTGTAGAATTTGTAAAATACAATTCTCAGTAATTTTAAAACGAAAATTACTAAGAATAATATGCAGCAAATAGATTGGGAAAATTTTGTAGAATGCTATCTTTAGTATTCTGTAAGTTCTATAGACTCTACAGATTTCATCTGGAAAAACTCGAACATAGTTCAAATAGGTCAGCAGACGGAACCCTGGACGGCACTTCCGTTCAGACGATTAGTTCTAATTGCTCATGTAACTCGCCTAATGCGCTCAATAGTCTCTTGACTCGTGTAACCTTCTCAGTGGAGATCTCTATTGAGTGAAGGACACTGAGGACTGATGCTGATGTTGTTAAGGAGTGCGTCATTGATTCTCTATCTTCTGGGGATATCAAAGGAATAAATCATGAGAGAGTCAAGGACAAGGACTTATCTACCCCTTTGCGAAAATTTGGCGGTATCCCCAAGGATTTAGCTGCATCCTTTCAAAAATATTTCTTGAGATATTTTGTTTAATAAGGAAATCTATCTTTATCCAAGTCCTCTTTATGCAGACAACTTTCATTCACCTTCAATGACGGGAGAAAATCTTCTTCATTACGCGGTTTTTTAATTGGAATTTAGTTATTTTTCGGACACATCTCTTTCTAATTGAAATTCCTTACCTTCTCCCAGTAACAAATCTAGTATCGACTGAATTCCTTTGCCCTATGATGGCAGATCTCAATTCCCGATGTACAAGAATAAAAATTATGGAATTTGAAAAAAACATTTTTACTTACTTGTTGAAAACTACTGGACGGAAGCCCTTGTGCAGCGCTCTCTTGCAGAGAGATGTGATACAGCGGCGGCCGGAGTAGAGGCTCGGGATGATTATCACAATAGAACTGTGCTTGTGCAGGCAATTCCTGCCACTAGAGGGGGCTTCCGTGAAGTACACCCAGTCTATTGACACCACTCCCTTGTCTTTCATCTGAAATTTAAAAGAAAAGTTGGAATTGGGTCTAAAAAGGGAAGGAAACAAAATCAAAGTCAACCAGAAGGTGACTGTGGGAGAAACTGAATACGTTTCAGGAAAGTTTCTGTTATTGCTTTTGTTTTTATGATGCATTTTCACTCAACCGTTACACAATAAATGACGTAATTATTTTAAGAAAATTACACAAACTTTCCTGTTTTGAAGTGAAAAAGGTTGTGTCACAGATAGCTAAAAATAGGCAAAACAAGATAAGTACTTCCAATAATGACAAGAGAACAGACAAGCAGAAAGACGCACAATTTCCAAACTTATTTTTGGCACTTCAATTACCATTGTTTTGACACGAGTCTGAAAACAAGTACTCATATCTATTTTTTCTAATTTTTATTTTCATCTTTCTCTAAGGAATCAAAATCTTTTTGCACGCAAAAAAGATCCACCCTGGCTTTGAAACCCAGGGGAGACGTCACCAGAAGTCCAAAACAGGGATATCAGGGGCCCCACGAAAAGAACTTATGTCCTCCAAAAAATTTAAAAAAAAAAAGGAATCAAAATTTAACAAGAATGCCTTTCACTCGAAGACCAACCGCCCGCTTGTGGAGTGCCTATCAAATGGTGCAGTGACACCAAAGGTGGAAGCTATATCCCATGGTGCATTGCGACCAGGGACATGGGGACCTATGCCTCCACTACGGACAGACAAACGCAACTAAAAATATTACTGCCAATGAAGCTATGTTTGCGGAGGTAATTAAACTGCTCACTGTTTACTATAACTTAATGAATGACGGACTGACCTGTATGTACTGTCTATGGTACGTAACGTCATCTGACGGCAGGTACGACATCAATTTGGCAAGGAGCGTCTGTACGTGAGCATTGCGCATCCCCCACGGACTCCTGTAAATCATGAAAAACGTGTCGTCTACATTTGTACCTAACACACAAAAAGTGCATACCATATCAACTCAGTAAATGGAAACACGAATTTACATTAAATCTTTTAGATACAGCAGCAGAGTGAAGTTTCAACATGACGTCAGAGGTTTTTTGAGGGGATGGGGTTTGGGGTTGGAAATAATTGATTTTGCGGACTTTAATTGTGTCATTATCAGAAGCTAAACACTGAACAGCCGTTAATTTTGAGGCAGTGCTTGCAGCTTTTTACTGTATTTTGAGGCATTAAAAGCTGCTCTAAATTGTAGAAGGAAATAGTCCTAATTCTGACGTAAAAGCAGCTTAGAATTTGGAATTCCATTTGTGAATAATAAAAACTAATCTCGCGTGTAATTGATGGATCCCATGCTCGAAAGGTAATAATTGATTGAGGTCATTTCGGAGCAAAAAAGCCGATCTAAAGCCTTGTTGATACAGCAAAGCGAATACAGATGATTGTGAAAACAAACAATACAGATGTTGATTCAGATGTGGTATCGAAGGTTGAATTTAAGTATGTGTTTATGCTACAACATCCACTTGACTATTTCGATTATTTTCTATCAGTGTACAGTACTCATGGTGGTAAACTGCGAAACTGGTTGCGTACGGTGAAGTACCTATTGAAGGCAACAGGTGTCGGTGCACATTAGCAATAATCGCACTTTCGCTTGCCCAATCATTTCCACAATTACTAATTCACAATATTATTTTGTTCGCTGACATCTCAGCAATGCTTAGTACAACAAAAGTCATTGGCTAACTGGGCGGGCTAATTTGGGGATAAATGTGATGCATTCGACATTTGTGGAAGATGGAACGCCCATATTTTTCGACCGGGGCAAAAATACTGGAGTTTTGCCTCAATGTAGTGAACAATATGCATGAATTCTGTGAATCTCCCGTACGTTACCTTTTTTGACTGAGACGTACGATGATTTTCTGTCACACAAGAGATCTCCCGATCAAATCAGTTTGAGCAGTAATTCATTAAATTTAGTAAAGAATATTCCTCAATAAACTTTTGACCTTGCAGAAATCACTTAACGAAATGGCTGACATATCTGCTGTCTTTTCAGTTTAGTTAAAGTGGATTGGCTTAAAACTCCCAAGTGGCATTGCAGATCCACCGTTTTTTTTTGAAGTTAAGGAGTGTTTACAAGCAGCGTTTTTCAGCCCGTTTTTAATAACGCAGCATTTTTTGCTTAGCATTGTGCGCAGAATAAGTCTGTCACCCATTCTGTCCATTATTCACACCATCAACAATGGCACAATGATAAACAAAAAATGCTGCGTTATTAAAAACGGGCTGAAAACGCTACGTATGAACACTCCTTTATCATTACAAAGCAAAGCTGTTTTACTCACCTGTAGGGACTACTTAACCTCTTCACTCGCTTCAACAGGTATTTAGCCAAAGTGGAATCCTTGTAGTGGAGCTTGGGTGTGGAGTTAGATCTGGATATCAGAGACTGGATGAACACAGCCACACTGACCAGAACAGTTCCACAGATGGTGAAACTGACAGGAACTGGAACATTAACCAGTATGTAGTACAGGATGCTGAACATTGTAGGCATGTATCCTAGTTGCTGATCACTAATATTTTCTTTAAAAACAATTGATACATCCATGTGCTTGTGGCCACTCGTTAGCAAATAGGTACTGTACATTAAGTTTTTTAAACTAGAGCCACTTTTCAATTAGAAAATGACGCCAAATGAATCTGTCAAGTGACCAATTACGACGTGTTACAGAAACGTTGACAACTGTTGCTAAATGACGTTATGAGAAAGGCAATCTCTTCAAACCCTTCAGTATGAGCCTTTTCCTTTGAACAAGTGGAACATCAATGAACTCTGACGCAATCCTTTAATTCCTATCCTTTTTTTTCCTGAAACTTTTTAACACTTTCTCATTTCACTCTCTGTTGTGAATGTGTCATTCTGTTTAATGAACTTGGGCTCAGTGCTTCTGACAGCTCAGTTATGTAGAGCCTTTACAATGCTGAGTACACAACAGCTTCCCTTTGGTAAAAGAGCTGTATAGAAGAATAATACAGATGTTACCCTCAGATGTGAGCTGCTTCAAACTGATGAATCCAGCTCTCAGCTATCCATGTCTTTTGTGGCTGCTTTCCTTTGAAGCCTTTCCTTGTAATATTATGATATCCTACTCTTCAGAGTCAATTCAGCCATAATAATCAATTGTCAGTCCATAACAATACTTATTAGAGGAACCTAAGACTTCAATGGATAGATATGCTTGGTACAGTAATACTTTTTTCCGTGAGACCTGGATCCTAATCTGGTGTGATTGTCCGAATCCACACAATCTGATGATCCGGTTATCCGTCCGAACTGGCTTCTTGTCTTGTCTGTCTCGTAAATTATTAACAGTTCTTTTTTTTTCAATGGTTGAAATCTCCACTCTTTGCACTTCAGCTTTCTCTTCAGAAGGTAAAGTATGATGATTGAGGTTAATGTAACACTGACTTATATTTTTCGCTAATGACGTATCCTATTGTTCTTATTGAATCCTTAATGTGGCTAATGACCATAACCTTAATCTCTATAATCTTCACTTTGTCTCTTGAACTGAGCCACACAAGCAAGTAAACCAATACTTTCACTTTTCCTGTTTTGTACTTTTCTTTTTGAAGCTTTGCTGTACAGTTAAGATCAGTTAACAGCTTAATTGCCTTGAATGGAGATGTGGATTAGCCAATGTATTGTCTTAATGATCGGCCTTCTGCTCACGCTCCTTTCATCAACACGTTTAATTGGACCAATAATCCGAGGTCCGTTCGAATGTCTCCGTTTAATTGTCCATGTGTTTAGCAAATCAGGAAAGTTCGGCTGATTTTCTCCAGATCAAGAAAACATAAGAAATTCTTTTTTGATCGTTTCTCCAAAAATGGCAGTATTAGAAGTTTCATGCGTTTAATTTACTTACATTCCAATGACAGCTTTATCATTATATCGCAGCGTTGACCCTGCGTTGATACCGATGCTTGGTGTAAATGGTCCCGATGGTCCCTTAGAAAACGTAATTTTTTTTGAACAATTAAGAAGGTTTTCTTGATGTGTGTGAGGTTTTTTCTTCAATCCACTTGCATATATATTTCACTGTAGGTATGTCGTCTATCTCTGGTCAATAATTCAAACGAGTTATGCAAACAAATTCCACAGATTTACGATCTTTCCTTCAGGCAAAATCCACTTATGTAATTACAAACCAGAGCCACGAATTCCATGTATGCGAATAAACGTCCAATACGAGTGTTTACAGGTCTTTGTGGTAATTAATGTTGTGCTTCTTTTTTGATCGTTTTTAATGGTTTTTTTCCGTTCTGTTTCTTAAATCACACTGGTGTCAGATATATTTCCTTTTCGATGTCCTTCCAATCAACATTGAAAGTAGCTTCTTCCAAAGCTAGACTAACTTGTAATAAGGTTCAGGCAAACTTTACGTATAAATTATTCATCTAAATCACGTTCACACAATCATCATGCAAAACGTCCTCGTTTGCTTTCGTTCATCCTTCCTTGTACTTCTGTCGGTTCACGTTCCTTTGCTTGTTTTGCTTGTTGATTCCAACTTGACTTTTCTTTAACCTGGAATGATATTTTAAACATAATAAGTTAGATTATCGGCTTATAAATTTGTTGATACATATGCTATAAGTTATTGCATACAGCTGGGGCTTCCAACTTCCTATGTTTTGATAATTTATCCAAAAATCAGGGAGTAAATAATTTCACTATGCTGGCTCATTGTGTTCGCGGGACCTTTGTATCCTTGGCACTTTGCATTCGATGAATCTTGATATAAATATTCTCTTTCGTATTTTATCCTTCACATTATTCAGGCATTCGTCCCTACAACAATCGAATTTTTCACAAACACAGAATTGGCAATAATTGTAATATTGACATCACGGGCTTTACTATGTGAAAAAAATCCAGCAATAAATTGTTACCCCAGGAAGAACTGAACCTGGGACCCCAGCCGTTCAGGTCTTGTGCTCTCCTCTCTGAGCTATCAAGTCATGTGCTACTTGAGATATCCTTAAATTGTCTTTTGTTCCTGTACCACTTCAATCTTAGACTTAGATCATGTACTTAGAACCAGTGGAACCTGATCTATGATTTCGCAAACAACACATTCCTCAATAACCCTCAGAGAGGAGAGTATTAGATCCAAATGGCTGGTGTCCCTGGTTCAATACTCAGTAGGGTAACATTTTGTTGCCTGATTTGTTTGTTTTTATTTCTTTATCTGTGTCCTTGCCTGCCTGTACTGAATTTCTACAACATCTAGAACCTCCAGGAAAACCCTACCGAAAAAGTACATAATTGTGACACCACGAACCGCCAACCACTATGATGTTGTCTTGGTGGACATTATTTGCCATACGCCTTGGTGGATCCTTTATCAATATTTAAGAGACAGAAACACAGATGTTGACAGAGGTCACCTGTGAGCTTTGACATGAAGTGCTTTGTACCTGAAGGTTCGTTAATCGCCAACTTATCCAGAAATTGGCTGAACTTACTAGAATTCTGCACCGGGGACCTTTGACTTTTGGGCTTGGGAAAATGAATGCATTGCAGATTTTCTGTTGTTATTTTGGGTAGCAAAATGGACACAGACATAACATCAATTGTGCGAAGATATTTCATATGAAACATTTAGCAAAGGAAAAAGAGCTCAAGTCGATAATATGGGAAATTTATCAACAGGTTTCAAAACAATTCAGTCTGGAATATTTTTTAACTCAGAGTGAAATTACACCTGCTGGTAGCTTGTTATACAAATATTTGTCACACACACGTTAAAGTATAAAACAGAAAATCATCATTGATAGCAGAAACAATAGATGGCTGAAATCCAATTGAGTGCCCTCCAATTAAGATATGAACATTGCATCTCATCTACTCCGACTGCGCCTTATGCAAATTGATTGGACGAGTTTACTGAATTTATTCGCTAAACTCAAATACTGCCAGAGACACTGAAAGCAATTAGCTAGGACTTAAACTACGACAATGTTTGCTCGATTCTCAATATAAATTCTCCCGTCTCGTTAAAGTAGAAACGTGCAAGAAAAAAACTCATAGATCTCTCTCTAAAGCATTTGTTTGTCAATGTTCACATTCATGACGTAATAAATCATGCATTTTTTGCCCCTATAGATAAAACATGAATTTAATATTGAATGAATACAAAACTATAGTAAATGTATTTCACACTTTTTCTTCCCCAGATGCTCGTTTAACGATGATATGACACAAAAAGCCGCATCAATATGAAGCGACGTTGAATCGTTTATTCCGTAAAACGTTTTGTTCGCCTCCACTTTTTTTTTTCATCGGTAAATTTCCGTTGAAATGTCAAACAAATTAACAACAACATGATACTATTGTTCTGGCTATCGATTAACAAATGTTTTCGTAATACAGGCTGATGTAATCTGGCTTATATTCTACATCTCATGCTTTGTCAATGAAAGATGTTACCTTTGAATGAGTACCTGGGAATCGATTTTACTTGCACACCATTAGCATTATTTTTTACGCATCTATGTAAATTTAAATGTACATGTAAATTACCTTTAAAATCCGGATCATTATAATTGGCCAACAGGAATTTGAATTGATTTTCTTTGTGAAATTTTCAAATACATGTGAACTGAGAAAAGATAATCATAAAGTAAAAAACAATGCAGCATACTGCATTTTATCAATTAATCAGCTACGACCTATACCCATCAATACCAGTATTTCAAGCCACTCAAGATTACGAGTATAATTTCCAACAAAAACTATTTTAGATATCTATCTATCTGACACATCTTATATCTATAATATAAACTTTTTGTACCGTTCATTTTCAAGATATGAAGGAAAACCAAATTTCTACAATGTTGTAATTTTCAAATATTAAACCTTCACAACACACGTGCGAACACGGGAGACCATTGACAAGGAACAATAAATAATTACCAGCAGTCAATTTGGCGGGCCAACTATCTACACAGAGAGTAACAGTCTATTCACAATAACTAAGGGTCTATTCACACCGAGCGAGAGCGGCATCCCACTTGAAAGGAATACATTGATCTCAATTGCAGCATTCACACCAAGCGATAGCCTGAGTGGGAGCACAAGTGGCATCGCTAGAAAATGAGTCAAGAACCCATTTGATTTTTTGCCGCCAGCGACACCAAGTGGTGCCACTCTCACTCCTGCTCACGCTATCGCTTGGTCTGAATGAGACTTAACACAATGCGTTGGACTGCAAAGCCCATCCACTAATACCAAAGATTTTTCCAGATATTTTCCAATAATTTTGCTTCGTTGAAACTGAATAGAGAACTTACGCTAGAGAAGGTAAATTCTCTGAGGGTCCAATCCCCTTCATTGTTGAACTCAGCTTGACGTGCATTATTTATTGTCCCTATATGCACTGAATCCTTCCTGTTCGTTTACAGAGCGAATCCCTCCAAGTTCTGTGTTAATATATTAAATACATAAAGCTGCTAACACAGAAAAAAACAGACAGGCTTTGTTCCAAGGAACTTTGTTCGCATGGGGTGAGTTACCGAGTCAGGTGATATCAGGAAGTGTCATCTCCATAGGTGTCAACTATTCTTCATTTCGTTGTGTGAAAATTGTGATTTCAATGACACTGCATTTTTATCAACCCTTTTTTATCACAGCACATTTTTACGAAAAAAAATTTTCAGCTCAAAGGGTCGAAATTATTCTCCGTCAAAATATGTGTCGCGAACCGAGTTTTAAAGATGTCTTCAACTGTAATTTGCTTCAAGAGAACAAGGTTCTCTTATTGGTAATTCTGGCTCGATTCTTCCTAATTCCTTAATTTGTTCCTGTTTGGTGCACCGGGGACAGTCCCAGTACCTGTTACTACTTCCACTACATGTAAAACTTTATTCATTTTTATTGACAGTGAGTATCTGAAGCAAAAACAAAAATATTTCTACACAAACTGAAATAACTCACTGTTATGTTTTCAAATATTTCTTCTCACTTTTTCCCATTGATAACATAAGGTCTGTCAGTGCTACAGCCCTGTGTGAAACTTTAATAATTTGTCTTTGAAATTCTCACTTTTCTCTTCACAAAGTTTCATGATGATTCGTCTATCTACAGAAACCAGAATAGAAGTAAACTTTTGTTCTGACTTTTGACTGATAAATTTCATGACAATTTTACTTCAGTCTTACACGAGGAACAAAGTACATCACAAATAAAAACCATTTCAACTTCCTACTCAAATATTGTAGAAAATGTTTATAATGGTTGTTTATATTCTATCTTCTAACGGATGACAAATTTAAATTCTGTGTGAATCTATTTTTCTGAAACATCAAACATACAAATATATGCAACACATATGGACCTAAAATTAAAACTTCTAGCAAAAAGTTTTCATAATATATTTATCAAACGTATTTCAATTTAACAGAGCTAAAATAGAGAGAAACTTCTCACTGTTGTGAACAAACTTTCACAACCCTTTT
>JBCAUG010528746.1:0-14940 GCA_038406175.1 Haplosyllis leylae | reverse complement strand
GAAACGAAAGGGGTCGCTGAGTTTGGATTTCCTTTACAATGCGGCCTTTAATTTGCGGTAGGTTGTACCTCCTGATTATGACGTTCAAATTTCAATGGGAACTTCTGTGTGGCCTTGAGAGATTAGGTAACTAAAACACTATTAAAATTCATATTTATCTTTCTGAAAGGAGAAATAATTATAATTAATTAAATACAAAATATCCCGAAATCTGGGAGACAAAATATCAAACTCATTTTTTTTTCTTAATACATTTGTTGTTTGCGAATAAATAAATTCACTCCTTTGATTTGAACGGGCGTTTAATTTTGATGCCAACGTTAGTTTGAGCCAAGGTTTTGAAACTTGAAACTTGGCAACGACGGACCAGCTTTTTTCTCTTTCATTTTATCACTTACCAATTTGACGGGACGCTGTTTGTTGGATTACGCTCCAAAATAACGCAATGTCCCTGACGTTGCAAAATGACGTCTGGCTGGTCCGTCGTTGCCAATCAACATAGGGGATCTGACAACAAAGTAACAAGGCCTTGGCGATGACACCATTCAAACAATATAAAACTGCAATCCACAAGCTTTGAATATGCTGCAACGACTGAAGTCATCAAAACAAAGAAAAAGAAACACTCCGCCTGCTACTCGAAACATTAACAAAACAACTACCAAACAGGGTGCATCAAGTGACGATCACACCAAGGCCAAAGTCGCTGCCCACAACAAAAGAGGTGGAATTGTTATCAACAGCAAACCAACTGATCAAAGCAAGGAAACGAGAACACAAGAAAACGCTGAAACTGACACCAAACCACAAAGAACCGCACTTGGCAACGAAAAAACAACTTTTGAAAGAAATGAGAAAAATTCTCGAATAAAAGCTACCCAGGTTGAGGACTACCTAAATTGTGATGAGAGACGTGCCTTACCTCAAGTGCAGAAGAACAAGCCAGTAAATAAAAAGCAGAAACCATTCCCGATTTTTGGGCACGCCGGATGTGTCCTGTGTATCCTGCAGGTAACAGCCCTATTTGCACTTATCAAAGATTGCAAATGCATAATAAACCTAGTTTCCTTAAAATCACCATTTGGTTGCCAATTCTTAAGGAAAAAGCCTGAAACCCTAAATAATTGATGCATTCACAAACGCAAAATAAATCTAGATTTAATCAACATAAATGAATAAACAAATAATGAGCCACCAAAGAAAGATTGTAAAATATTTTCTTTCTTCTTACAGGTCTCTACCTACAGAAATAAAAAATCATGATTTTAAAGCATTAGTTTCGTTTATATTGCAGGACACGTGGAAAAATAAAATTCTGTGTGATATTACTTTAAAAGTCGCAGAGGTAACATTTGAGGCCCATCGCCTTGTGTTATCCAGTTGTGCAGGGTACTTCTATGATTTATTCTGTTGCAAGAAGAGAAATAAGGCACCCACTATAACAATCACTGACATTTCACCTGACACAATGGAACTACTTCTTGAAAGTATGTACACTGGTCAGCTTAAAATCAGCGAAAGGAACATCATGGATATTATAATGGCTGCGAGACAGTTGCGATATTTCACAGTTGAACAAGCCTGCGACGAGTACATGCAAAGCTTAGTGACCAGAAAAAACTGTTATTCCTACCTGGAATTTGCCGTCGAACAGCAATTTCACGGATTGGCAGAAACGTGCATGGGATGTATAGCGAAACATTTCAAAGACCTTGCAAAGGGTCCGAAGTATTTAAACTTAAATATAGATCAAACCGTGTCGTTGTTGAGTAGGGATGATCTCGATGTTGATACCGAATTGGAAGTTTTTCGCAGAATGCTTGACTGGATCAACTGTGACCTTCCCAAAAGGCAAGTCGTCAAGTGCTGAATTCGAAAATTCCTTAAAAATAGGCAACAGTAGACATGTCTTGAGGTCTGCTAAAATTAACATTTTCTAATATTTAACAAAGTGTTTTGTGCTTACCAGGCTTGGCTATTGCGGAGAGTTACTGAGACAAGTGCGGTTACCACTAATGCCTGCTTCGGACATTATAGACCATGTTGAAAACACCAGCTATTTAATGGAAGTTGAAGAGTGCAGACTGCTTGTAAAAGAGGCACTACACTACCACTGTCTGCCTGCAAGACAAAGTGTTCTACAGGTTAGTTCCTACGATGGAAACATATGAACTACGACTTTTTGGATGTCCACGTGAGTGAAATAGTTGCGGTGTTGTTTACATTGTAACTACAGTAATTTTCGACAGAATCCCAGTTTGGACGTTCCTTTACCTTTACACCCTATTCACACCAAGCGAATGCATTGCCTCTGGCGTTGCTGTTTGGGAAATGGGTATGGGGCCCATTTGCTGGCAGAATCTCTTGTGGCAACTCCAGCAGCATGGCTTGGTGTGAATGGTGCAATTGAAATCAATGTATTCCTTTCCAAGCTTTGCCGCTAGATGCAACGTTAGCGGCAACGCTCTTCCGCGGTATTTTGATCGGAATTTAATGACTTCTGTTGCAGAATTCTAGAACCAGGCACAGATCCATACACCAAACAGATGTAGTCTTCGCTATTGGTGGTGCACCTAAGCTGCTCAAAGACCCTGTCAGTGACGAAATAACAGCCTACAACCCAAAAAGTAACCAATGGGAATTCGTAACAAAATTACCGAAGCCAATACATCATCATGGAGGTCAGTTCAGTAAAATTTTCAGTCAGTATTTTACTTGCAAGGTAGTAGTAAAATTCTGTTTTATTTGATTCAATTAGTATTTTGTTGATCACTTTGAATATGTTTGCAGTGGCTGTACTTGGGGGTTTCATTTATGTGGTGGGTGGTGAATCGCAAAACAACCAGAAAACACCGATCAACAAGGCTTACAGATTCGATCCAAGAACTGGAAGTTGGTTAAAAATAGCTGACATGAAAAAGGCCAGAGAAAGCTTTCAACTATGTGCCTTAACTAATATGCTGTATGCCATTGGTAAGCTAAGTCTTCCAAGAAACGTTTTAGTGCTCACTACATTTATAAACTTAGAGTCCACAACACATTCCCGAAGAATTCATGTCAAACACAATTATTTTGTGCAACAATCATATGACACAATCATTGTGCAACAATCATATGACACAAATATTGTCAGATTTCCAACAAAATAACAGTTTTTCATTAACAGGGAGACACTACACCTATCATATAAAATTCTCCTTGAAACCCATGCTTTTCTGTGAACCTATTTTTTCCACTTTTATGGGAATCTGTATTTTTCCCTTCATTAGCACAGTTGTGTCACACAGCTATGTTATATATTAGTCCCGATAAACTAAACATTATTCCAACTAGCATCCTAGCAGACACGTTGAAAATATAATTTGTACCAAACCGTAAATTCTTAATAATTTGAAATCACGATATATTCTTGCTTTTCCTTTCTGCCTTAGGAGGGCGTATTGATCAAGAGAGCTGTCTGACTGATGTTGAGCGATACAATCCGTCAGTGGACGCGTGGGAGACGGTGGCTCCTCTCACATCTCCAAGGAGAGCAATGGCAGCCACGTCGCTTAACGGAAGAATATACATTGCTGGAGGAACAGGTACAGGACCTCCAATCTGGTTCATATGCCGTTCACTTTGAACACAATCCATCAATTTGGCTGGAGATCCAATAAAACAAGCAAATCTGCCTGGCAATAGTCACCACTTAAAGCATCGTAGGTCACAATGACTGAAGAATCTTGCACTCTGTGGTACTGCGTTACTTTGTGTACAAATAGGTCGCGGTCTGTTCTTTAAACCAGATAGAATACTTAATCTCTTGATCGAATTGACAATAAGAGAAAGAAAGCCACAGTTGCTACCGTCTCTGACTCTTAAAATGTATTCAGTCCAGACTATTAAGTATTTAATTTGAAGGGGTTTTTCTGAAACCACGATAATAATTTTGTATGTCATTTCAGGTGACCCCATGAAGTTTGAACGATACAATGCATTAAATGACAGCTGGGAAACCAGACAATCCCTGTCAGAATCAAGGTTCTTTGCGCAACTCGCCGCTGTCCACAAATCATTGTATCTACTAGGGGGCGCCACGGTGGGGGAATCGGGAGTCACTTCCGGTGTGACTTCTATCCAGTCGTACTGTCCAACAAGCGATACCTGGACAACACTGGATTGCAAACTTGATTCAAGAGCTGAGGCTGGATGTGCCGTCATGGGCAACAAAATCTACATTGTTGGTGGATTTAGTTGGAATATGAAGGAAAGACTTAAATCTACCCACGTTTATGACGTACAAACTGACTCTGTAGAGGTCATTGGAGAAATTGCCGTTCCGTTAACAGGAATAGGTTGCTGTGCCACTACAATTTGCGATCTTTCCCTTAAGAAAAGAATGCAGGAATCGGGCGAAGCATTCGTTGAAAACGAATGTAATACCTGCAATTTTTATCACCATTGCAGCCAGTCGTCTTGCAATCTTGATACCGGAAAGAGTCAAGACAAATCTCAAGCAAATCAGGATGTAGCACTCACTAAGAAAACAACTGAAGTGGAATGTAACTCCAAATCCAAAAAGAAAAAATCAAAAGCACAGAATAAGATGCCCCGAATAACGCAGAATAGTAATGGAACTAAATATGCTGAAAGATACAGACTAACCAGAGCAATATCCTGTGAACCACCAAGTACAAAGTGCGGTAGATGTGGCAATTATCCGGAGCCAAAATTAAAATTACCTAAATTAATACCCGAAACGAAGGCAATCCGGGAATAGTAGCTATTTTAAAAATATGAAAAACATATGAAAAAGAACATTTTCCTTCTTGCATTGTTGTGCTTCAGATTATAGATTAGATCACTTTTTCACTGCCACTTCGCTGGAAGAGAAAAATTACACCACAGGTGTTCCAACTTATTACATCGCGATTTTTAAGCGATGTTCCGAAGAGCCTACTCCCCAATTTTGAATTTTTCCTATTTTGTGATGTAATTACTGACCGTTATTTAAGCTGAAGACTTATGACGACAATTTTTTTTTTATCTTACAGCTTGTTCATCACTTTTGCTACATTCAGTGGCATCTTATCAAAATGGTAACGTTCACTTGTGATTGTGAAAGAATTTTTTTTTAAATATGAAACTCCACAGCATTCAAGAATGGTCCCACATGAAAATGCGAACATAATTTTGAACCAAGAATTTTGGAAATCATTGGTGGCTCGTTAGAATCACTAAGCTAAGTGGCTGGTTTTGGCTTTGCCCCAAAATTCTGAGAATGGGGTGAGGACCTATAAATGTCATTTGCCATTCTGTTAATGTCAATGGGGTGGTGGTTCTAGTTGGAGGTGGTGGGGGACAACCCTACATGCTGTAATCGAACTTGTTTGAATTTTTTGCACTCTACATGTTAAATGCATCGATGTGGTGTGTGGAGAGGCACTGAAGAGTTACAATGAAGAAGTGACTGTTATGAATTCAAACACCCCCCCCCCCGGCATTTAACACTCGGAAAAGTCCACAAATATTCAAATATCACGCCCATCTTGCACTGCACATCAGTGGGGTTCTGACCCAGATGTTAAAAAATCACAGGTTTTGCAACAAATACAAGTCCAGCTTATCTTTCTCTGCAAAATTAAAAGTATTCTAATAGTATTTTCATTCGCAAGTATTTCCATGAGTCACACTCGACGCTAAATCCCTGTATTAAAAAAAAACTTAGAGGCAACAAAGGTGTTTTGGAGCAGCAAGGCTTTTAGGTTGCTCAACCTATATATTTAAAATGTCTTTAATTGCTGGACAATTTCAAAAGAAACCCGATATATTTTAGGGTTATGTAAAAATGAGCACAATCAAAATTAAAGTTATATTTGTTTTTCAGTCTTCTAATCCCCAAACTTCTAGTAGCGGTTTTACACGACGAGTCAGAAATCATCACGTCGAATTGGGAAGCTTTGGTGCAGTACTACTAAATCAGGAAGAACAAGCAATAGGCTAATATAATTGGTCCAGTACTTCCCACTTGAGCTTATCATTTCCGTGCCTAAGTGTCAGTTTATTATTCATTCACAAAATACAATTCTTTAGTTGGACAAGGAATATACCTTACATGCACAGATAAATCGAATGTTGTTCCAATAGATATGTATGTACTTAAGAGTACTTTTGACTAAATGAGTGGCTGATATGTCAGAAAAGTATGTAAAAGGCTGAACCACCTAGTTTTAACTGTCTGGGGCCATATTTAAGTCACTTAGCATCTTCAGAAATTCACATTGGTTATCATTTTGCCATCATGGCTCATTCTGAACACAATATATTCATGGATGCTGCTTATGATGAAGCACTGATCAGTTACAATGAAGGCGGGGTTCCTATCGGTGGTGTTCTCACACTAGATGGAAAAATCATTGCAAGGTGAATAAGCTTATACACTAATCGTGTCACGCAAAAGTATTATATATGTAATCAAGAATACCTTTCAGTACAAAAAAGTACCAGCCGCGTAACACATTGATCACAAAATCATTTAAAAGCGAAAATGTTTTTTTATTTGACCATGATATGACCTGACATTAACAGGGTTGCCATACTCAGATAAAAGAAAAATTCCTGTGATTTTTTCTACATTGTTCGACACAAGATCGACATTTATTCCGTAATAACACCTACGGAGAGATTTACTACAAATAATCCCATCTAAACTGCAATCACAAATACTATGGAGTCTGATGTAAAATTTAACACTAGCCTAAAGATTGTAGCAACAGTCTGCCACAATTTTTCTGGAACACCCCGCGTAAAACATTTTTAATATTTTTAAGCCAATGCTTTGTGTTTCCATTTCTTTATGTCAGGACAACCCCGATTCAGTAACAGTGACCTAACCTTCTGATGACCCTGACCTTCTTGATACGAATACGCGGATGTTAAATATCTACTGCTTAATTTGATTCCTAATCGTTGCAGAGGGTACAACAAGAAAATTCAAAACAATGATCCAACATCTCATGGAGAGACGGACACCCTGAAAAACTGTGGGCGCAGACGCAGTTATGAAGGTTAAAACCCTTCCATCCTCTTTTCGATAAATTTCTATTGTAAGCGATTACCAATTAATTGATCAGTATTTAACTTCTTCATAATTTACCCACTAATAATATCAATCAATTTTCTTTGGTATCTACGGTTCAATTTTATGCCCCCTTTATTCGTACGAAATGTTCATCCGCGAGCTTCTTAGAATGGACATTACATAATAAAAAAAACCTCCCCAATGTCCGTTTGTTCACTTTAGCATTAACTACATATCTGTAATGAGTACATGAAGAACTCTTTATGTTCACAGGAATTACCATGTACACTACTCTAACTCCTTGTTGGATGTGTACTGGTGCGATTCTCTTCTTTGGAATTAAAACGGTCGTCATTGGAGAAAACCAGCACGTTGGTGGTCACGAAGCATTACTAGAGGAACGTGGTGTAAAGGTTATTGTCCTCAACGATTCAAAATGCTTTGAACTGTTGGATAAATTTATCGCGGAGAAGCCAGACATTTTCTATGAAAATAGGACAAAATAAGACAGAGAGCAAGTTCTTGATACATACCCTGAACCAAATAGACCTGATATATTTTGGCTTTATTCACTAGAAAATATGTTTTATAGTATGCGTTTAAAATCGATTTTCACACAAATAAATCATGCAAACTGCTCATTCATATCAAAGTCGTAAGTAGATCCATTTAGCATAGAAGATTCGCGCTGCAAAATTTTTGGCCATAAGCCCATCGCATTGACAGGTACAACTTCGAGGCACAGGTTTGAGAGACTGGACTGGCTGTTTCACGCCTGCTCATTTAAGTTACATTTTGATTCCGCCTCCTTCTGACTGGGTGTGTGCTTTTTTACCTGCGAGTTGAATGAACAGAAGGAAACGCACGAGTTCACGAAAAATAAGAGGGCAGAATGTACCAGAATCTACTGCATTATCACAAAGAAATAAAAGTAGCACCAACTCTTCTCTATTTGGCACAGATAAGTAACTGCACAAGTCTTGCATTTTCTGTGGTCTGGTTATTTATACTCTACAACTAGCCTACACTTCGATTTACGTGTGAAACGTTCGCAAGCACTTCGCAGCTTCGATACAAAACGTTCAAGAAATGCATGGAATTTTACAAGTATCTCCCTCTAGATACCTTTCTTTCATTTCATCTTTAACTTGCTCCTCGATTACGTTCCTCACTTGGAAAGGTAATAAGATTATTTTCAGTACTTTCCCATAAATTTTCGGACAAAACAATTTCCTTTTCAAAGTAATAAAACTCTACTCGCTCACTACTCAAATACTATGTTACTCATTCTCATAAAACATGAATTTCCATATTAATAACAAAATGTTCCAAGTTAAGTCTGTGATATTCTTCAATAAGCAAATCTTGATGAACTGGCTCACATAATATTTCTAGCTTATAGGTTGTTCGCTTCTGCACCTTCCTGGTAAATTTCAGAGAAGCCACTCCATGACATTCATTCAAAGTGAACAGTTCATCGCTATTTCCATCAATAATGCTGTATTTTTCGTTGTATTTTAATGCTGCTAACGCTGGCAACACTTTCATAACCCTGGCATTAGGACCAGTGTGGTCTCTGTTAATGTATAAAACTACTGGCTTTTCTGGAAGCAATTCATCACTTTCTTTTTCACCAATCACCATGTTATCAATGTCGTCGACATCATCTGTTTCCGGCAAGTACGTCGGTTGTATAGTTGGTGTAAATTTGAGAACAGAAACCTCCGCCGTTTCACCAATGGAATCCCTAGTTTTATTTTTAGAATCATTTTCTGCAACTAGTTTGCGCACAGAATGAGGACCACTAACGTCAACCACCACCATGGAATCCTGAAATCAAGACAGTAACATGAAAACCCCTTGCACCAACAAACATGCAAACCAAATAACTATAGTTCTGTAAATAGTTTCATGCAAAAACAGAAAAAAGGCTTGATGTAAATATATATGATGTCACTGGGATCAGGATCCTTTCCTTCACTAGCAACCAAGAATCAAACTGTCGCACCTAATATTCACTTACCTGATTTGTATGATTGCGAGTTGATCTTTTATGTCTGAGAGGAAGTGGCCGGTCCGACAAGGGTCTGTTTAAGGGTAAACCGTTCTGATCACCAATATCGCACTCATAGCACCCTTCGCCCGGTGGCACTCCCGTATCTCCCGCTGGAGCTGGTACGTGGGGCAACTCAATGTCTGTGGGGAAGGTAGCTCCAGGTGGACTGACAGTGGATACACAATGCCTGTATCGAGAAAACCAGTGTACACTATTCCTACACAAGTAACAGCATCAACAACATTGCTAAGCTGCAGGAGTCATTAAACCTCGGGCACAGCAAAGGTAAAATAAAAAGGATCCAAATTTCGAGTATCAGATGCAATCAATTGACGGTTCATGTAGTAAACGTGGTAATTATGAAGGTAAATGCATACCCCTGCCCTATTCTCTGGTATCCCTCTGGACAGCCGCACAGGAATCCTTGCGAAGTAGGGGTACATCCGAAGTTGCACGGCGCGCCGCCGCACCCTGACCCCCCGACACCCATACACGTGTGACTCAACGAATCAAATACGTTTCCAACAGAACATCGGCACGTGAAGGAACCAATTGTGTTATAACAGGTTCCCTGGCCACAAGGAGAAGTTGCGCATTCATTGTCATCTGCAACACATTTGTTACACATAAATCAATAACATATTTTCTAACTTATACTTCATAAAAGTTAAAATTATTATATTTGTTCAAACAGCAGAAATAGTTGAAATGTGAAACTAAACATTTATTCAATTGTTAACTGAACTGTATATTATATGTGCCAACGCGGTATCTTTTGACACTTGCAAGTTTCATAATTCACTATCTAATTCTATTGCACTTGCTTGCAAATGCCTTGTAAAAAGTTTACAATGAATGACTTACACAATACCTTCATATGTGTACACAACCTTCAAACATATGCTTTAGACTCGACACGTCTTATTAAAGATAACACAACTTTAATGTTTTCGCACGCACGTATGTCCAAATATTTTGTTTCAAATAGCATAGTGACGGTATACAGCCAATTGTTAATTTGTGCAATTGGGGAAGCCCTTCCGGGATTCCAATTTCATCACCACATTCGCAATAGATTAATTTCGTGCGGAAGTGTTTGCAGAACAGTTTGTAAAAATGGCTGGTTTAGAGGAACATAACAATATTATGGAGGAAGCTTACAAAGAAGCGGTAAAGAGCTACAAGGAAGGAGGAGTGCCAGTTGGATCTGTTATGACTATGGACGGAAAAATCATAGCAAGGTCTCTTTGAAACATTAAAAGGGTCTTGACAGAGTGATTATTACCGCCTGCATTCCGAAGGAATGGGGAAGGTACTATTTTCACAGGTGTGTGTCTATCCACACCCGGGGGGGGTACTCCAGTCCCCAGTTCTTTCCCTAATCTCTGGTCCCATGTCCTTTCTGGGGGGTACCCAGTCCCCAGTTCTTTCCCTGGCATCTGGTCCCAGGTCCTTTCTGAGGGGGGTACTCCAGTTCCAGATGGGGTGGTACCCCCCAGCCAGGACAGGATTGGGGTACACCCCCTCCCTTGGTCAGGGCAGGACTGGGGTCCTCCCCAACCAGGACTGGGGTACCCCCCTCCCCATACAGAACAGTAGAGCAAGTACTTGCTGCGCAGTGGGTGGTATGCCTCTTGCATTCAAGCAGGAGACTTTCTTGTTTTCCATAATGTTTCATATGTTATCCTTTGCTGACAACACAATAATATCATTGTATCTTCGGAGTACCAGTCCCCCTTCTTATAGTTCATGCAATTTGTATTTCATGTCTTAGTTGTACATGTTACTTTCCACTTTGTTTCAGAGGGTATAACAAAAGAGTACAGAATAGTGATCCAACGTCTCACGGCGAAACTGACTGCATACGAAACGCCGGTAGAAGATCACATTATAAAGGTAAGCAATATTTCGCACTCGTCCTGCCCCCTCCCCCCAAATACAAAACACCTCAATACAACAAAACACCTCAATAGAAGACCGCCGCTAAACGTGGTCGTACATATCGATTGCGATTCTTGATTTCATTAACAATTTTTCAACTTGAAAAACATTACTCTGTTAGACTGATGACCACTAACTGACAAGCTTCTCTTTACCGTGGATGACCTTTTTGCCCTTGCGGTCGCGGTCATAGCCTTCAACGCATTTGAGGCATCAACTTGATTGAGTTTAATTGTATTTATCATCTGCAGTGTGATTTTACCTTCAGTTTTAAACAAGAAACTTTATGAAAGTTTTGGTGTTAATCTTTCTTCATACCTCTGTGAAATTTTAATCCGTAGGTATCACAATGTACACAACACTCAGCCCTTGCATGATGTGCACGGGAACAATTATTCAGTTTGGAATAAAAACACTCGTTATCGGAGAAAATTCCAACTTTGGAGGCAACGAAAATCTTCTGGAGCAGCACGGAGTCAAGGTAACCATACTGAACGACAAAAAATGTACGAATCTCATGGCCAAGTTTATTAAGGAAAAACCTCAGTTGTGGCTTGAAGACATCGCAGCAGAGGATGAAAAATAACTACACATGTATTTGTTAAGCGGAAATTATTACCAAGATTTTTGACATTCAACACCTCCCAATGACCCACTGAACACTTGAATTTCAATGACAAAAAAGTAAAATGTAGTCTAAATTATTAACGTCCAAATTACGTGAAGGTTCACATTTGGCCACAGTTTCAAGTAAACATTTCTTTTTTTTTGGGCAAAGACAGAAATGAAGAAATTATAACGATGGGACTTGGTAATTATCTATTTTCATTCTACGTACCTACACACTGGTTCCAGTAGAAATGCTGCAGAAATCCCTGAGGACATTCACAATTGTAGCCACCAGGCAAGTTCTGGCATCCGAACTGGCAGACAAGTTCATCATCACATTCGTCAACGTCTTGACATCCCACTGAACATCAAAACAGAAAATATGAAAACTGAGGCAGCATAATGTACCAAAAGCAGGCTGATCCTGTTGTATTATATTTGTCCTAAAAGTTTATGACAACTAGGATAAAAGCTATGTCACATTTCTTACCATTTGGATCTGGAACGTAGCCTTCACCGCATTCACACACGTACTCTCCGGGCGTATTTCTACAGTTACCTTGGGGTCCACATATGCCTGGTTGTTCTGTGCACTCATCGATATCTACATCACACATAAAATCAGGCAGTGAAAGTTTCACCAGGTGGCTCGTTGGTGCGAAGGGGTGTGAAGGGGTGCGAAGGTTGGTGAGAGGGGTGCGAAGGGTGCAAAGGCAATAATAAACTACATTTTTGGGTCCCCACCACACTACGTCATAAAAAGTTCGATTACAACATATAGTGGTTAGATGTCCCCACCACCTGCAAATAGAACCATCATCCCTTGTATAGTCACTGAGGCGCAAAAGGCCTTCGTAGGTCCCCACCACGGGCCCAAAATTTTGGGGCAAAAACCATCAATCAACCACTAACGTGACTCTAACGAGCCACCAAAAATAAAGGAAACTGGTGATTTTCAAGATATAATGTCTCGTTTTTTCACACTACTATCTGCGTGAAAATGATGGGGGTTTAAGACATTTAACTGAGTACAATGAGATTTAGAAAGATCACTAACCTATGCACACACGTCCTTGAACTCTGAATCCATCCTCACACTCACATTTGTAGCTTCCTAGTGTGTTAATACAGATGTGCGGACAGTGATGTCGCTGTGTCTGACACTCATCGATATCGCTACATGTTCTACCATCCCTATTTAGCACATAACCCTGAAACAAAGTAAGTTTATGTGTCTGCAAATTACTTTACAACAAGACAGCTTCCCGTTAACATTACGAGGCAATACCGAACACGGCCACCTAACGGGTCACCTGATCAGGGTATCCGCCCGCTCCCCATGAACCAGACTTTGTCTGGGGGGTAGGAGGGTAGGGTCACCTGGACAGGGTACCTCCCTCCCCTCTCCCCCTCTCCTCCCGGTCAGGACCTAGGCAGGACATACCCCTCCCTGCCAGGCAGGACCCAGATAGGAAGTACCCTCCCCCCCCCCCCACTCTCCCCACCTTCATCTGACAAACACGAGTGAAAACATTACCTTTCCTCGTACTACGTACGGTATGGTCGGTATGGATGCGCATTTATCCCGTGGTTATAAAACAGGACGAGGATGATAACTGGGTCGTAATTAATAACAAGAGCTGCGAGGTGAACTTACGGGTGGACAGGAACACCTGAAGCTGCCGTCGGTATTCTGACAATTAAATTCACACGGTCTTTGATCGAGATTACACTCATTGATATCAATACATCTGTTTCCCGACACATCCGTCTGATAACCATGATCACAAATGCATCTGTACGAACCCATTGTGTTCACGCACCGGCCATTTTCACATGCGTTTGGCATGGCTCGGCATTCATCAATGTCTGAAGATTGGATAACATTGGAAATGACTTCAAGATTATCTCACCTCAAAAGATTTAAAAATACGATTTATATTGCAAGTTGAACCATCAATCGATTTCATTAAGAATACACTTCAATCTCATTATCGAAATTTTAGACCACCAAAAAGGCTGAGGAATGGCCTACCTTGTCCATCTGGAGTGTACCCTGACCCTTGAGGACACAGCTTATTAAATTGCACTGTACCGACTGATGGGCATTTCTCGCAGTTCCTACCCCACGCAATACCCAAGACACAGCAGCAATCAGTCTTTGTAGTTCGACCAAGTCTACCCTGTCTTGTACATTGTCCAGAGGCAGTCAGGCTGGTGTAGCATATGCCCTCTCGTCTATCTAAAGACGTTTGAAGAAATTGACGGTATAAAGATTGTTAACTCTGGACTGGTTTACACATAAATAACGAGAAACCAAGAAGTTATACTAACCTACACAGACCTTTCCATCTTGAGAAGGCACATAACCTTGAGAACAATCACATCTGTAGCCTCCAGCAGTGTTCGTACATCTTCCATGCTGGCAGATGTTGGGATTTTCACGACATTCATCAACATCTGTAACATGTGCAAGAAAAGATATGGAACAGTTTCTTTACCACATATATTGTACCGACCTGTAAAACCTTTACACCCTAAACTAAGCATCTATACTGTATCATTTTATTAATCTAAAAAACTCCTACTGTAGTTATGGAGAAAGGTTCATCGATTCCTTTTAATGGACGAAGCATGAATGTTGCGTATTAATTAACCTGCTTCCAGTGTACAAAGAAATGCAGTGGAATATGTAAACTTGTAATGAAAAGGAGAATAAACTATCCAATTTGATCTAATCTACTCAGTTGCAAGGAAAATTTTAGAGAAGCCTATTTTACCTCTGCACTGATCACCAGTGCCAATCTGCACATATCCCTGTGGACATATACACATGAAAGAACCGATCAGGTTCTTACAGGCATAACGACAGTTATTGGCAGCCGTCAAACACTCATCAATATCTGAAACATGAACAGAACAAGAAAGTCCTCCTGCGTGAACGCAAGAGGCATACCGACCGCGGCATAGCGGACTTGTCTGGGGGGGGGGGGAGTCCTCAGTCTGACTTGCACCGGGGGGGTACTCGGTCCTGAGCACCCTGGCTGGACTGAGCACCCCCCACCCCGGCTGGACTGAGTACCCCCCCCGGCTGGACTGAGTACCCCCCAGCTGGACTGAGTACCCCCCTCCCTATTTAACAGACACACACCTGTGAAAACATAACCTCCCTCCGTACTACGTGTCGTGGGGTCATAAAGACAAAGACACGGTACTCTTATAGTGTGGATGTCAGTTTATTGGCAGGGCAACAAGTTGTACATAGCTCGGG
>JBCAUG010528635.1:0-14941 GCA_038406175.1 Haplosyllis leylae | reverse complement strand
TTGTGTGCTGAGGAAATAAAACTTTTAAAATTGAACAACAACTAGTTACTTTCTTTTCACACAGATTTATTAAAATTAATTCTGAATAGACTCTGGAATCCGGATATAACACTGAATCCCTTTTTGAACTCTTTAATGAAAAATAATCTTTTCTTTTTGGGATAACTCGCCTGAATTAACATTTGATTAAATACCTCGCATTCACCAGAGTGATAACTGTTTCCAAATCATAATTCTTGAACTGCAGAATTTCTCTACCCTTGTCATCTGAAACATAAATTAATCAATCTCGAATTAAGACCGACTTTGAGAATCGCATTGTATTTAATATGTCGAACTACTCCATCAATATTCAAACATATTATAATTGAACAAAAATACAAGATGTGATAATTCTCGATAAATTAAACATATTCTTAAGAACTCTCATTCTTTTCTCCCTTGTCCTAATGCTGATGCTGTGAACAGATGGTTCGATCAAAATATTGTCAAACCATCTGCAAAGTCCCTGAAAAATTGAGAAATTCAAATAAAAGCTGAGAAAATCTGTGGCCAAATCATTTGTTTTAATTTTGTGCCTGGATACCGAGAGCAAAGATAAAAAAATCTTCCATTTTCGAGATCACACAATGGTTCTTTGAGGAATGAAAGAAACCACTACTAATACCAACTGTTTGATAATAGCAAAGTTTCATATACAAATTATCAGACCACAAAATATACTTGTTATAACAGTTTTTCATTAGAGAATAGATGCGTGATAATAGTGATAATTAGATTGTGTAAAAAGCAGCAATAAAATTCTTTTTTTTTTAAAAAAAAGTTTGGAGGACATAAGTTCTTTTTTGTTGGGACATTGATGGTTTTGGACTTCTGGTGACATCTGCCATGAGTTTCAAAGCCAGGGTGGATCCCTCTTGTGCTTTCTCGCCAGTGTGGTCCTCAGATTCACCTCTGGCGCGACACCTGCTGACTGCATAGAGGTCAGCGGAACCTTTTTGATCCATGCACTCCTGGACATTTCCACAAACACTGGTGGAGGTTCAGGGTTCGAGCCAATAACCCACAACCGCGTGTACCATTCGGCCACTCCGGTTCCGCTTTGATGAAATTCTTGACTAAATTCTGTTTGAGCTAAATTCTGTTTAAAGATTCATAATTCAACTTAAATGTTAGCCTCGCAAATTTCTGAACAAAAAAATAGGTTTTTTTTGGTGGTGGGCCAGGCTATTTGCTGCCGTGATAAAAAACAATCTCCGCACTTTTCACCTGTCCTTCTGCTCATACTGCTTTGATTCTATTTGAAGATTTTGACATTGAAAAGTATTAAAAACTTCATATAGTAGCAAAATTTAACATCAATATAAATTCTCTACACATGTCAATTTCTGTCATGCCTTGTCATATCTTATCTCCGTTGAAAATTTATGCGTCCAAATAGGCACTGCGTGTTAGCCTGTTGGCTACACTTTTCCAGGCTGGTGCGCAGGCGCTGAAACCGGTGGGCAACTTCCTGTATGAGTTTTATGATTTTTTGGCACCGGGGATTTAGCATTTTCAACAGAAAATAAAGCCATTTGTTTTTGAAAAGACAGTGCTAAAGGTGAAGAAGTGAACATTTGTCGCCATGGCGAGTGTGTCATATCATATCGCCAATCTTCTGGAGAAGGTATGAACTTTGTGCATGTCTTGCATGATGACCGCCATATTGGATCAATCTGTCACTTTGTCTCTTCGGATATGTTATCTTGTCGCAAATCAATCAATGAATACATTAAAATATAACCCTAAGAATAATTTCCGGACTGTGAAAGTGAATTTTTGAAGGGCTCAGTCTATTATGTTATCCGGTGTAATGTCACTGATATCTTCCTCTTCTGAAAAAAATTGAAATTTTGACCAAAAAGGCAAAATGATTTGACTGGGGATTTTTTTTTTTTGCAGATGACCTCAAATGACAAGGACTTCAGGTTTATGGCAACAAATGATTTGATGGTCGAACTTCAGAAAGATTCCATAAAATTAGACGATGATAGTGAAAGAAAGGTATTTTATTTTGTTCCTCAATCAATAGCCAGTCACTCCAGAGACTCCTGAATTTGCAGCAGATATTAGCAGTATAACCGCCTATCACTTTCCGCTCAGGACCACAGAAATTTTCTTTTGAATCCATATTTATTCAGGTCGTGAAAATGTTACTAAAACTGCTTGAAGACAAGAATGGCGAGGTGCAAAACTTGGCAGTGAAGTGGTGAGTACTCGTTGTGTTATCTCAATTCGGTGGATGGTCTTTTCCTTGGCCATTCTTTTAGTCTAACGCATTTTTGTGTCTTGAAATATAAATTCAGACAACTCCATAGGATGGTCATTTTCTTTGAAAGCCAAAAACGTTTGGATAATAATTGGCCGTAAACGACAGGTTCTACAAAATTGTATACTATTTACATTTCATTTATCCCTGTTGTAGTTTGGGACCACTGGTGAACAAGGTGAAAGAGTTCCAGGTGGAAACTATCGTCGACACCCTGTGCAGCAACATGCTGTCGGATAAAGAACAACTGCGGGACATATCTAGCATTGGTAGGTTAAAACCATGGTTTTATTGTTTCAACCGGAAATGGTATGGACCCAAGAAAATTGTTTAAACGTCCTCCACATGGTGCCGCGGCGAATGTTATTATTATCATCTCTCTCGGTGATGGTTGCAGTCATATACAGGGGAGATGCAACGCATTTAATGTGACTGCGAGATGTTGAAATTGTCCTTCTGAACAGTTCCTCTAAGAGAGGAATGCATCTTATCCACTTGCGTCAGTTGAATAAGTAACAGACGTATCTTGTCGACAGGTTGTAGGAATTATGATGATCATGTTGATTTTAACAAATGTGCACAGATCTCTTTTTAGCTAATTGGTGGTATTTTTGTGTTGAACTAAGCTTTGCTAAAAGCAGCTTCTATTTCTGTGTTGATCAGGCTTAAAGACAGTTTTGTTAACACTGTCAGCGATAGGTCATGCGAGAACTAGCTTCTGTAAGAAAATCACTACTTCCTCCTCATTTGCCCTTCAAGTTTTGTCTTTCAGTTTAGGTTTATTTGATCGATTTCAACATGATTAATATTTTGTTCTGGATGCTTATTTAACTTTTCAATTAGTGACAAAAATATTTCATCATCTTTTGCCCAGTTACTTGTGATTTGGTTGCTAGAATCTGCAAGGCCACCTGCCATATGAATCGTACTAAAACTGTATGCTAAAAACAACTATTTATCGTTGATGTTTCAGGTTTAAAAACTGTGATCAGTGAATTGCCTCCAGCATCTACAGCACTGGCAGCGAGTATCTGTAAGAAGATCACTGGGAGACTGACCAGTGCGATAGCCAAGGTAAAAAACGCTACGTGGTTCACTAAAGTGGGCTCTCATAAATGTCGAAAAAACCTAGCCAAAGGGAATTCAAAACTGATGGTGACTTAAAAAGTGATTACAAAGGGAAACAGCTGATTCTGCTTTACGATGCACGATTTTTACTGGGTAACGTGAAAAATAAAATGGACTGCGCTCCTCACGCATGGATTGCGACAACGGTTATTTCAAATAGTATCCACTGTGAACTAACCGTACGTAAACTAAACGTTACATTATTATTGAAGCAAGAAGACGTGTCGGTTCAGCTCGAGGCGCTAGACATTCTCGGTGATTTACTCAGCAGGTTTGGAGGTAATTATATCTACGCATTAAAATAAATTCTTAGCATGAATGACAAGTCAATGTTACCATGAATCAGGCGTGCAGTAGAACCTCTCTTCAGCTGTCAGTCCTTTGTATTTGACTTGTATTGGACTGTTACCTCCCTTACACCATCAAATTTATTCAAAAAAGAAAAAGAAGAAAAAAAACAGATACAAACAAGTAGAAGAGCTAAATTTAGTCAATAGGTTTCTCCATGGACGATATTTCCGTGCACTTTGAGTTTGTTAAATCAAAATCGTGAAGACGATCTTTTAGGGAGTCTTTCGTATTTAAATAAAAAGTGCACAATTGAAAATAAATTTATGTTGAATATTTTGCTGAGGTTTGAGCTGTCATACTCCTTATCATTTGGTTATTATCATGACTTTTTCACTCATCTCTGAACAATTCTAACAGTTGTTTTTTCTCTCCGTCAGGTTTGTTGATAACGTTCCACCCCTCTATACAAGAGGCGTTACTCCCTCAGCTCGCCAGTCCTCGGCTAGCGGTGCGGAAGAGATCCATCATCGCCATCAGCCACCTGGTGATGAGCTGCAACAATTGTCTCTTCCTCGAACTGATGGATTTCCTGCTAAACGAACTGGCGAAGAACTCGTCGACGTCCACCACCAGGACCTACATACAGTGCATAGGCGCCATAACGTAAGTGCGAGAAAACCGCTAGATTGTAAGGTCAACACATTTCCAACAATTTTTCCACCTTCCTGCCCTTTATTTGTACATCTGATGCTCCTTCAGTGAAAACCCACATGTACGGTACAATCTAGGCCTTTCTCGATTCCATGGCAACTTTGCGACGAGATTAGCTCCAATTTTCACTGAACTTTATGCTGATCAATAATTCAAACTAAACAACTTTGCACCAAACAGATTTAGAGTCCTTTGAACATGAGAAAAGGGTTGGAACTTAAATATCGTTCTCCTTCCCGCTCTGTGGTCGGCAACTGTTGTTTGAAACCTGCGTATAACGGCACCTGTTTGGGTGGTACTCAAAACACGTTATGCTGTATCAGATTCTAAAATGTATGTATTGTCGATTCTAGGCGAGCGGCGGGTCACAGAGTGGGTGAACACTTGGAGAGAATTATTCCACTAATCGTGAACTTCTGTCGGGTGGAAGACGACGAATTACGGGAGTACTGTCTGCAGGCCTTCGAGTCGTTCGTGCGACGGTGTCCTAAACAAATCACACCGCACATAAACGCGGTAAGTCACGGGGACAAAGAGGTGCATTTACACTCTGTGAAAACGAACTCTAAAAGAGAGAGAGAAATTGTTTAGCTTTACCTGCCACTCAGTATGAAAAACAATTTAAAGCGACGTTGTTCCCATTTTCCATTTGCGTCAAGTTGGCCAAAATTATACTATATACCCAGTGTTTGTTCACATAATTTTTATTCGCTGTAACTTTCAGAATCATAAAATTTAATCACGCAGAATTGAATCCGAACAATTATTTCATCGGGTATGCTTTGTTGCAAATACATGTTTGAATTCTGTTTTCAGATGATCAGTCTTTGTTTACAGTACATTTGTTATGATCCTAATTATAATTACGATGAAGATGATGATGAGGAGACGATGGAGATGGAGGACGAAGAGGAGGAAGGGTGAGTAGTGTACTGTATGGCAAAAAAAAAACTATTGTAATACATTCCCCATACCCCTGCCAGGAGAGGGGCCGGAGTGCGAGTCTCCCTGCTGGTTACCTAGTAATAAGGCCTGTACTAAGAATGCAACTGTTTTTTTGCGAAAAACCCGCAGTTACGAAATTGATCTGACAAGGAAAATGATGCAAAAAGTAGTGAAATAAATGAGGTAAATAAAAAGCTCAGATAAGATGACTGAGGGACCGTCATGTAGATGCCGAAGTCAAGAAACTAAAATGTGTGTTTGGTAAAAATTAAAATTGTAATTTTGCAACAAAGTGCACTGTCCCTATTTGTGTTGCAGAGAGAGTGATGATGAGTACAGCGATGACGACGACATGTCGTGGAAGGTGCGACGCGCCTCGGCCAAGTGTCTGGACGCAATCATCGCGACGCGCCACGAAATGTTGAACGAGTTTTACAGTTCAGTGTCGCCGGCACTGATTGGCAGATTCAAAGGTTAGGAACAGCCTCTCGCAATTGAACCTGGGGTTTACGATCTCGGCTCCACTTTACTTTTGAATTGCGATCAATTAGGCTTTTTCGCCCAGTATTTTTCTTTCTAAATACAATTTATTTTGAAGTATTTAAAAACATATCACAGTCACATAACGTCCTAGAAAACTAGAAAACCTGACTAATTTACAAGAAAGTATTTTAGATTCTAAAACTTTGGAAAAATTGTAAACGAGAGATTATAATGAAAGAATAAAATTGTAAACGAGAGATCATAATGAAAAAATTCTAAGAAGGAATGGGGATTTTACTTTAAGGAAAAGGCATAAAAATTGGAAAATACATTGATTTTGCGGTCTCATTTTTGGAGATTTCTTCTGATTGTGCGGTCCATTTTTCGTCCGTGATACTTTTGTAGTGTTATTTGGTTCATTATAACCGCCTTTCGTGAGATTAACAACTCCCTGGGACACTTGTTGACTGGTTCCATGGGTTTAATGGTCTCAGACAGTGACTTGTTGATCTCTCAATGTCAGGCGCCTTTCTTCTGATCAGCCTGCTGAAAGATCAGCAAACATCTATCAAGAAACTCACAGAAAAGCAGAAACAGAAAGTTATGAAGAAACAGGTTTCTCTTCTGACATAGAAACTTGTGTAGTGTGATTTATTATATTGTAGAGCGAGAGGAGAACGTGAAGGCGGATATTTTCCACGCGTACATCACACTGTTGAAACAGTCACGACCCATAGTGTCTTCCGACCCTGACGCCATGGACCAGGAAGAAGGGTAATACTGAATGAAGCATTCTCCGCGTATCGTGTAATGTTACGAACGAACGAACTTGCCGGAACCTCCATCCTGCGGTTCTTCCTTTTTAAAGACAACAAGTATTGTCATGTCCTGCAAAAAAAAAAGCAACATATCTTCCCCTCCCATTACCTACCCCTTTTCGGCAGTATTTTATTTTAAAAAAATAGGTAGGCGCTCGAACGAAGATCTGTTTTGTTCTTGAGAGTTTCCGTGTCACATGTAGCGAGATATTTGGCCCATGATCATTGACAATTCACCGAAATCTCTATTTCCAGGCCCGTCTCACAGCTGCAGGTGCAGATCCCACAGATAATAAAAGCGGTTCACAAACAGCTGAGGGAGAAGAGTATAAAGACGAGGCAAGGCTGCTTCAGTCTCCTCACCGAACTCGTGCAGGTCCTGCCCGGCGCACTCACAGAACATTTACCTGCAGTGGTCCCTGGTGTACAGTTTTCATTAGGGTAAGTAGATATAAAGCATGTCTTCCCCATAGGGTCAGCACAACTGGGACTGATGTCAGCTCGAACATAATTGTTTATCTGGAGGTTAGGAATTTAGTCAATGTTAAATTTAGTCAATAGTTTCCCTGGTTTAAAGGATCGTTTACACATACCGTCAAGACCACAGTTTTTGTGAGCGGCAAACAGCACCATAGGTCTGCATTTAACCCATGTTTAAACGGTACAAAAATGGCGACTTTGACGTTACGTGTAAACGAAGCCTGGCGATCAGCGTGCAGCGCTGTTATGCAGGTGACCCGGGTTCGACACGCAGTGCAGGTCGAAGGCGTTCGAGGGGTAAGAGTGGAGACATTTGGCAGTGTCAATAAATAATCGTCAATGTAAACTGCCTCTGATAACGTCTTGAAGGTTCTAGCGACTGTAAATGAGGTGTGAAAACTTGCTTCTTATTGTAGAGATAAGAATTCCAGTTCGAACATGAAGATCGACACGTTAAGTTTCCTAAACTGTTTGTTAGTGAACCATGCTCCTTCAGTGTTTCATCCTCACATTCAGGTCATCGTACCGGTGCGTACCAACTCTCGTTTTGTGAAGGTTTGGCTCGGTTTTAAACAATCAAACCCTATTTTACACATTTTATACAAGTTTTATCTTTAAACAACTTCCATTTGTACTTTCAGCCCGTAGTTGCGGCAGTTAGCGACCCGTTTTATAAGATAACATCCGAGGCATTACTTGTGGCTCAGCAACTCGTTAAAGTCATCAGACCACTTGGTAAGTAAATTCAAAGCTCTTCGTTGCACTTGAACGTAAGATCCTTAACCTTAATTTAAAAAAAAACCCAGGTAATGATTTGCTCGTATCTGAGATTTAATCAGCTACTGTGATTGTCTGTGGGCTTTCAATCAGCTATTGTGATTTTCTACGGGAAATGGGATTTTGTAATGAGATGTTCTTGCGAATTTACAGACTGATCCCAGCCGCAAAAGCACAAAGAGCCTTGTTCACATTTACCGTCAAAGTAACCATTTTCCTAAATGTTTAAAATGGATTTCGTGCATTACTGCAGTGCTACTTTACGTTAAGGTTAGTCCCGCCGACAAAAATGGTAACTTTGACCGCAAGTGTGAACAAGACCTCGAGGTTGCCAACTTTTTGGCACGTATTGTATTATATTTGTAGACAGAGAGGTATCGTTTAAGTTTCAACCATACGTACCAGAATTGTACGAGTGTACGCTAAAGCGACTAAAAGCAGCAGACATAGACCAGGAAGTCAAAGAACGTGCCATATCATGCATGTAAGTACCATAAATAGTACCACAAAAATTAATTATACCGCAACTACTGTGAATTCTTCCTGGAGGCTCCTTCATGTGATAAATTAGAGAAAATGCAGAGAAACTTTGATTTCGTGTTTGGCAATATTGAACTACCCATTTATCAGCGAGGTCGTTTTCCATTTAAAATTTGGCGGCTAAGTATTAGCAAAAATCTTATTTTGAAATATGATTGCAATAAAGATGAAGCGTGGTGACTTTCCATAGTTGGTTAAGCTGATGATAAATGAATTCTTTTCTGGTTTGTAGGGGTCAGATTATTTGTAACTTGGGTGACAGTCTGGGTTCAGAGTTGAACAATTGTTTACCTATCTTCTTGGAGCGGTTGAAGAACGAAATCACTCGATTAACCACGGTCAAATCCCTCAGCCTCATCGCAGCCTCTCCCCTCAGCATCGATCTCAGGCCTATACTGGTGAGTACCATCAGCCTCATTGCAGCCTCTCCCCTCAGCCTCGATTGTCTGATCAAAATCTCTCAGAAGAATAAAGTTACTCGATTTTTTAAAGAAACACAAGTCAAAAGTCAAATTTGTCGGTTTTTTTTAATAAGCCAAAAAGTTTTTAGTAATTTCTTTTTTATTTTTTTTTGCTTTTGTAGAATGATGCTATCCCGATCCTAGCGTCTTTTCTCAGGAAGAACCACCGCGCGTTACGACTGAGCACCTTGCAGTGTTTAGACATACTCGTGCGGAACTACGGCACAAGTATGGGTCCCGTTCTGTACGCCGGCATCATGAAAGAGCTACCTGCGTTAATCAACGAGGGAGATCTACACGTGTCACAGGTGAGATAGCAGTTACCTGCGTTAGGACCTTAATAAATGAGTGTGATTTTCGTACGTCACGGGTGTGTTTACAGCTGTACTGAACGTGTCACCTCATCTTGAACTTGATACGAAGAAATGATTACGACAATAATGGACGTCACCATTTATGTGTTTTCAGTTGACACTGATGTTGTTGACGTCGATATGCCACGTGAACAAAGCGACGATGTCAGCGGTTCACGAGGGAATCCTCCCTCAGATACTGGTGCTCATACGATCTCCACTACTCCAAGGTAATAGCGGAAGAGCTCATATCAATGTATTGTGGTGAAATCCTTTCGTCATATTCAGTCTCAGTTGCCCTCAAGCAATGTCTCGATACCATCTTTTGTTGTTTTGATCCGCAGGTGCAGCACTCGCGGCGACCATGGAGTTCCTGCAGGCGCTCGTTATCACAGGTGTCAGCGGCCTCAGCTTCAAGAGTTTACTACATGTAAGTCACTTGTCACTAGGCAATGCGTACATTACGGGGAAATTCAGTTGCACACATCAAAGAATCGAACGATTTCTTTCTGTTTAATTTTCGGCCTGCGAGTCCCGCAATCCCTGCTTTAGAACTCGCAGACCTACAGTAATGATTTTTTTTACAACTACCATGTCTGCACTTGCAAAATAAGTATGATCGCAGACTACAACTATCGTACTAGAAACGTCGTTGTAAAGATCATGTATACCTCGATTTTATGGTCAAATGGTACACACAAAATTTCATGGGTCTAAGTAGGGTTGTCTGTCCCAAAAAATTGTAAATTCTTTTACAATGGCTACTTTTTAACCTTGAAACATAGTTGACAAGCAACTAGTGGAGTGACTGTGGAACAAATCTTCTACCGTAACCACTAACGCACAGTTGTTTTTGCACTTGCAGGCGCTGACGGGACCGATCTACAGCCCGACGCAGTCGCACGGGGGACTCGCGGTTCACAAACAGTCATTCCAGTCTATAGCCAAGTGCATAGCTGCGCTCACCATCACGTGTCAGAGCGAGGGCGCCACCGTTGTGCACCAATTCGTTTCCGATCTTAAGGTTAGTTCGTTATCCTGTACATAGATGGCGCCTGTAAGCGACACTTGTGTGGCTGCGTTTTTGCCGGGCCAGATAGCACATGTTGAGTAATGTTAATAAGGATGGCGTCTGTGCAGTTTTGAATAAAGGAAATGAATTTCACACCAGCTTACCATATTTTATGATCATTAGTAAAGGTTACACAGATCTATATTTAGTTATGCGAGATTTGGTGAATAAAACGTTCACATTTCATTTGTAAGAAAAGACCGCAATCGGGTAACTGCTCGAGACAGGTAAACTACTTGAGCTAATACATGAACATTTCCCTTCCAATCAGTCACCAAGTGTAAATGTTTGTTTTTCGGTTAAACTTTTAGAGGAAGTGTTTTAGTTCGTTACTATTATAGGTTTCTGCTATTTCTGAGTAGTGACATCGACACCTAATTGAGAAAGATTGATGGTACCATATTGCTCAGATTTTAAGTCTCGGCACTACGCTTACAGTAAATTCACCATTCCATTAATTAATAGAGTGTAGAACCTGTTTCTGTACATCTAACAAACTAGGGAGATGTTCCTCTACTCTTCAGTAGTTATTGAGCTGTTATATTTTGAATATTCATGAAAATATTGGTTTCATATTATTATAATAGAAGGTACTTTTTGAGATCATCTTTCTGGAAATATTTTGGACACTGAAAACCCAATGGAGTAGTAATTAATATGAGTATTATTTATCATAATGCGACGTGAGTTTTCTTGGCAGTACAGGGAGATGAGTGTCTTAATAAGTGACCATAAAGCAGATGTTTCTTCCCCCCATTTCAGCCATTTCGATATACGGTATAATACAAACATTGTCGTTGAAGGAAAAAGCATGAAGCAAGTGTCTTTTACAGATGGTTACTAAGCGCTACCTGTTCCATGTTTATCGTTGTAGAATCCCTCATCCTCGGACTCGGTTCGGTTATTAGCGCTGTTAACATTAGGAGAAATAGGAAAACATGTGTAAGTATTATTATTATTACTTACCATAAAGAGCACGATTTTTTAGGAATCCTTAATATTTGACTTCAAAACACAGGAAACCGGAAAATTTGACAGTCAACGTGTCGATTTTCAAACTGTGTGTATCTTTGCAAGTACATGTATTTTTATTTGTAAGTATACGTACATACCTACCAATAAATTATACTAAAGTGTGTCCGTAAAAGGCCATCGGTCCCTAAATTTAATTCACAATGAACCCAATCAGATTATCTTACGCTGTAGTGGCTCACCAAGACAAGACTTGAAAAATTTAAATGCCACTGATGCGTAAATTACGTTGGCCACGGTAATAGTCCCAGGCGAGAAAACACCTTCAAAAATGTAATGTTGTGGTTTGGTTTTACAGAGATTTAAGTGGACAAGGCGAGATACAGAATGTGATACTAGATTCCTTCTCTTCACCGAACGAAGAAGTCAAGTCCGCAGCATCGTACGCTTTAGGTAAACATTTACTCATCTTCGCTGAAACATGAGGGAAATGGGGAAGGTTTACCCGGTTCGGGACAAGTCAGAAAGTTACGTTCAGTTGCACACTTGGCATCAAAAACAACCCTGGTGAAAATCACAAAGTTTGAATATTGTGCTAATGGGGACTTGGTCAGAATGTGTCTAGGACTCATTCTTGCACCATAACCGTTGACACATTGTTAAACTGACATTCATGGGCTGTTTGAGGGTAGGTGTGAACAGAAGTTCAGGGATAGATCAGGACAAGTGAAAGTCAATGAGGAACATTTCTTCCATAAATAAATGTGAGTGTATGGAAAATAATGTGTTAAAATCCGGGGGCACACTTAGACATTACGTAGTTTCGGATCGTAAAAAGAAATGTGAGCGCCCAATAGAGTGACTGTAAAAATGGGTTCTACTATCGTAAACGGTTCAACCATTAGCCGAGTTTCTATTGTAGGAAATGTGAGTGTGGGTAATTTACCGCACTTCTTGCCCATCGTGTTGGAGCAGATCGAGAAACAACCGAAACGACAGTACCTCCTGCTCCACTCACTGAAGGAAATCATCAGCTGTCAATCATCCAACGCCGCGTCCATAGAAACGCTAAAAACATACGTCTCTTCAATATGGTAAGGACACGCATCTTTACATGAAAAATCATAGTGCAGTCTGTCCTTGATTAAACGAACTTCCGAGCGGCTCGTTCATATGAAGCTGCAGCAAACAGCGAAGATACAACCTAGAGCACAAAGTGGACGTAGATCCACTGAACGTCCACCGTCACAGGATAGTATGAACAAAATGAAAAGTATCATATTTTGTGGGAATAAACTGTAATCAATATTTTTACTTATAACAAAACACGAACTTTGGTATTAGGGATTTATTTTTCGAACACATCAACAATTGTCAATTGAAACAAATGTTTGTACCCATTTAACATTCACATCAAAAGATGCCCTTCCCTACCAGGGATGAAAGTTGTGAAACCGCATCTATTGATGCCCAGACTGCTCAATAACCAGCCATACACTATACGTTTTTTGCTGAGAAACTGCCCCTTGACCATCAACTTTCCAAAAAGAGAGAAAATCGACAAAAGGGGAATGGGTGGGTGGGTTCGAAAAACAAATCTTGAATGAAAGGACGCAGCTATGACGCAATTTATTACATCACAAAGGTATGACGTCATGCACGTGGAGGCCAAGTTCGATGACAGCAATCGGGCCAAGTTCTAAGTTTTGTCAGTAAAATTCATTTAATTGAAATTAAATGGAACTTAAGCTAGAGCAGCTCATCTAGTGTCCTAGATATAAAACCAAAGTATAGCTCAATTCAAAGCCCAAAATACAGTTTGTACACTGGCAGAAAGGGAGTGCTGGAGTCGCCGCCAAAATATCAATCCGTTTTCTTCTCGTGTTGTAGGTCTGTGTTAATGAGCCACTGTGAATGCCCGGAGGAGGGAACCCGTAACGTGGTGGCGGAGTGCCTCGGTAAACTGACCCTGATCGACCCGCCGGGCCTCCTGCCCAAACTAAAGAGCTACCTGCGGTCGCACTCCTCGCTCACCCGCAGCACGGTCGTCACTGCTGTCAAATTCACCATATCCGATCAGGTAAAAAATAATATTCACTCCATATCCCATCAGGTACTGGCTTTACTG
This sequence comes from Haplosyllis leylae, assembly GCA_038406175.1. Classification (NCBI taxonomy): domain Eukaryota; kingdom Metazoa; phylum Annelida; class Polychaeta; order Phyllodocida; family Syllidae; genus Haplosyllis; species Haplosyllis leylae. The sequence goes on along the minus strand of JBCAUG010528635.1, from coordinate 1,471 downwards.
GTTATGTATCATATTCATTGCAAGGATGATTAGAGAATTTTTGTGGGACGGGTGTTTGTTCAAAATCCATTCAATTCAACCAAGTTACAGATTTATTGTACACAGGTTTCAACACCAAACTATCACACCAGTTTATGCCTAGTTATTTGGTGTATTGTTTTAATCTCCATCTGTGTGCATACAATTAAAAATTATCCACATTTCCGATGCCCTTGCAGCCACAAGTGATAGACCCGTTACTGCGGAGTTCGATGGGCGAGTTTCTTGAAGCGTTACACGACCCAGACCTGAACGTGCGCCGTGTAGCACTCGTCGCTTTTAACTCAGCGGCGCACAATAAACCAGCGCTCATTAGAGACCTTCTACACACCACCTTACCTCATCTCTACAGTGAAACCAAAGTCAGGGTGAGTCAACGCTGGGTTTTATTTTACTGATCTGTTTGCCATTGATCCCCATACCCAAACACTTCAGGCGGAATCCTAGTAACAATGACTATAACCGCGTTTTAGAAATGACCATTGAAAGCAGGGTATCCTTGTAACCGAACTTTTAAACATGCAGTCAATGGGCCTACATAAAGAAATCTGCTCATTGTAACCGGATGGATCCAGTGTAAATAATTTTTGCTGTGTAACAACAAATATTATTGCAAAGTATATTCCTCATTTTGAAACTTTTTGAATTCTTTGTGATTTTTGTCTTACTGTGTATATTTCAGAAAGAACTAATTCGTGAAGTGGAGATGGGACCCTTCAAACACACGGTAGACGATGGTCTTGATATCAGAAAGGTATGTATGGGATATTATCCGTGAGGCGTAACTCTACAACAAATTTAAACAAGTTAAAAGATAAATTCTTAACAATAACGTCCGGTTATTGATCGCCGACCGCCCAATGCACTGCCAGTATCTTTGAAAAGGCCTCATACTAACCGACTCTGACTCAATTGTTTTGTAACTATCATACGAAAGTGTTCAAACCAAACTGCGTCACTAAGTAACACTATATTCCGTTAATATGAAGTATGTGCTTGAATTAACGTCGATAGTTGTAACATTGCAGGCTGCCTTTGAGTGCATGTACACTCTGCTGGACTCGTGCCTGGACAGAATCGATATATTCGAGTTTTTGAAGCACGTGGAAGACGGTTTGAACGATCACTACGACATCAAGATGTTGACGTATCTGATGTTAGTGCGTCTGGCACATCTATGTCCGAACGCCGTTTTACAACGTAAGTGGAACGTAGTTCTGAAGGGCAGGGTTCCCACTCGCACTGGAAAACCTGGAATACCTGGAAAAATGAGAGAAGTTTTTCCAGTCCTGGAAAAGTCAGGGAATTTTAAAATTTTAGGAGAAAGTCAGGGAAAAGTCAGGGAATTTTGGTTGAGTCAGGGAAAATATTAGCAGAAAATAATAAAATATAAGTAACAAAGTAGGTACAAAAACAGTTGTTTCTTGACATA
>JBCAUG010528524.1:0-14941 GCA_038406175.1 Haplosyllis leylae | reverse complement strand
CTGAAACATATTCTTGTTTTGGAATTTTTGAGATCCGATGACATTTTCAAAATTTTGTATTTGAGCTAACAAGCAAGGCAGCATCCATACATACTACAGACGCCACAGTGACCAGATAAGTCGCTCCGCTCGGAGAGGCGGCGCGACTAAAAACCAAAAAAAAACAAGCATGCTTGCCACCATTGTGACAGGAAATATCTGATTCTTTGATTTTATTAGCTCTCGAATGAAAATTCGAGAGATTAGGTGGTCCTCTTGATGAAATAATGCTCGTTTCTGTACACAAATTAAGCCTCATAATGTCACGTCGTAATTTTCATTTGAGAGCTTGGAAACCGTTGCTATGCAGGATTACTTTATTTTGGAGGTGGGTAGAAAGGCGATAGAGTCTAGGTTATTATCATCTGATCAGAATCAACGAAAACCTGTACAGGTTGAGCTTTGTTTACACGTAACGACACTGAATTAATTTTAATTCGGCCCGATAAAAGTTTTAGCATTGTGCTAATGGATCAGACTGAAATTCGGGCTAAATGGGTTCCAGACCCATTTAGCCTTAGCCCGAATTTCAGCCCGTCACCATTGACACAATGTAAAACTTTAACGGGCCGAATTTCGGTGTCGTTACGTATGAACAAGGCTTTAGGACAGGACAGGTGGTGGTGCCAGAAACCAAAGTTGCTCAGAATGACCTGGATCTGTATCCAGATGTCCATATGTAACGAAGTATGTTTCAAGTGATTTTGAGCAAATTTTGCTTCAACACTCCTCACCAATACCCTTAATGGGGATGGTGCGGACACGGAGATCAAGAGAAGCATGTTAAACACATTTCTCAGAAACTTTTTTATTTGATTTGATTTCTTTTCTCACTCCACCTTTAGATGTTATTTTGGCTAACTTTTCTTTAAGAAAGACCATGGGTACCTGCTACAAAAAATGTTGGGTTTGACAAGTAGAATATGAATTCAGCACAAAAATGCGGTGGTCCATTGTGCAATATTATATACAATGACCCACACAGGCATGCTACAAGACCAGATGAGTTGTGTTGAACTTTACCAGATGTGTGAGTGGTTGGTATGAAGGTATGGTATACTTTGGTTTATGTGTACAGTTTATTTCAGCTGGTTAAGATTAACAGTAAATATTAATTCTGGCAACAATAAATACTACAACGTTACCAGGACCTTAGGAGGTGAATACAAGAATTTATTCACCCGAGCATGAAAGCTTGTATGTACTGAGACCTCTTCTCATTGGCTTGTATTCACTCTGTGGAACCACCAATACAAGTTGTATTGGGGTTGTTAGTGAAATGCCATTCATGCAAATACATATTATTGCTTACTGGACCAATCGCATGGTGGCATCAGCCGCTGATATAGGAATGGATTCTGCATTCATTCTGTTCGTCAAACGGTCAGTTACCATTAGCACAATAATAAACCTTAACGGTGACAGTGTTTGAAGGTGTAAATAGACCTTTAAACTTTGATGCTGATGGCGTCTGCACGTGTAAACAGACCTTAAATCACAGTATTATTTTATGCTTACCAGTAGCGGATCCAGAAAATGGGTGGGGAAGAAAAAAGATGACGCCTGCACGAATTATTTACACGTGACCAGGTGGCATAGGTGTCTTGCCGTTCCTGGATCCGCCACTCGCTACTTTCAGTGTGAATTGATTTCTGCACTTACGCATCTTCCTGTCCCAAGAAGTCATAAGCCTTAGCTTTTTCGCCAAGGTTGTATTTATCTCTCTGTTTTTTGTTAGGATCACCCGATGGTCGAACACTGGTAGTCGGGGCACTGTACTTTATGGAAGCAGGAGGCAGTGGCTTTTTTGCTGGCTTGTTTGACGAGGAAAACAAGTTGCTGAAACTAAACAATATAACGCATGATTTTTTGCTGATGAGAGTGCAAGTTGGTGTTTGTCTTTGCATTGGCCTTCCAGGAATAAATGAAATCATATTGAAATGGTACACCGTACTTGCTGTTCTCTCAGACAGCTGATGGAATATGTAACTTTTAGTCCTTCAACAGAATTAAATATTATTGTTAGCTCAAGGTACATTTGGTCTTTATTACTCCATAAATGAAGTCAACAAAGTAACTGTAATGAACATTTTCAACTTTATTCTTAAAACATAAATGGACTGATTTCTTTATGTACATGTATTGCATGAAATCATAACAAACAAGGTACGCATTTAATAATAAATAATATTTAGCATGTAAAACAACACGAATGGAATGTCGCCAAGTTAACAAAACGATGAAGTTGTAAGTCAAAAAGAATACTGTACCCCTTTGTCAGGGGAATCAAATTATTACATGTACGCCGCATTGCATTTGAGTAACAAATATATCAAAAGGTCATGCATATTTTGCAAAAGATACCATGCATCAGAAATGGGATCACTTAAGAGACCAAATGTACCTTAATTTAACCGCTTTACATGCGAATTGCTGGGGAAAGACAAGAAGAAAACACCAACATCTGGTTTTCACGCTGGAACCTATCAACTCGAAAATCTTGCAATTAATTCATTTGAAAACTGCGTTCCTGCAGGAACAATAAGCAGTTCAATGTCGGGAAGAAATACTATTTTGGTTTATTGTATCAAATCTTGGTTGGCCAGGGTAAAGAGACATATTCTGATGTATGTTTCTTCAAATGATGACAACATTTGATCTCTTATTGATCCCCCTACAAAAATAACTCAGGGCACAGGCAACAAACCAGTACTGTAATCTACCTTTTGTAAACACAAGACGGCCATAAACTAATATATAATCCGCCCTAAATATGCTAATTTATAACAAATTAGTTTCCAACCAGATGTGTCCCTCCATACCCACGCCATAAAAAAAAATATATTCTTCACATAACTTTGAAATAACTAGTCTCTCTGAGGAAGATCCCGACTACCTGGTCGTTAAAAAATTACTCGGTCCTCACGTTACATATAAAAACTGTGTTGTTTAAAAAATAAAATGCAATAAAAATGTAGCACATTTAGCACATTCATTTCTTAACCTGTAACAATACAGACAAAAATTAAAATATAATACTCTGTGACATGAATTGGCGAGTCAAAGATCTTCAGTATAAGATCAGAGCAGTTATAAACGTAACAGACCTGCCTTAAAGCTGCCAAAGGTGTAGTACTGTTTAATTGTGTACTTGAGTCATGGCCTCCCAACTTTTCAATTTTTAAGTATTTCAATAAAAGGTTTGAATAAGATGATATTAATTTTACGGTAGCACCACTTCGAACCTTAAAACTCGTACTGTGCAAGTACTCTTTCTATGAACGAGGTTTCCAGAAATGTTATCTGAACTAAATGTTGACTGTAGTCCTCGTCCCAGAGTTGCCTATGCCCGATAAACGATTTCAGTACGATACTTTCAAGTGTTATATAACTTGCGGTGTGCCTTTCTTCTTGGGGGCGGTTTTTTGGGATGATTGTGAACTCGTAGATGAGCCTCCTCCCATCAGTCCACTGAAACTGAAATCCAAAATGTCGTGTGACTACGCCATTAGCCATGGATCTAAATATTTCAAACCCCACAGGAACCCCTCATAGAAAAAAGTTCATTTGGGCGAATATCTGAACAGTTGTGCCAAAGTCACTGTTTGAGGCACATGACTAATATTTAATTAAGTGCAAGCTACAGATACAGCTTAGCGTCCCGCTTAAAGCGATACTATATTACATAATAAGCGGTCAGCAATGCCATTAATATGTTAATGCAGCAAAGAAAACAAAGAAATTATGACTGCCACCACACAAAAAGGCAATTACGAGTAATATCTTAAATTTGGCCAATGTAAGATAAAAAGCTACTCTTTTAAAAACCAAATACTGTTCGAAGACTTATTTACTCTTTGCAGACTCTTGATTTACCACACAGTTTACAGTAATTGATATATCAGTGACTTACAAGTTCCACATGGATGATTTCTTCTTGATTCCCGTTGTTAGTTCTGGATGTTCCCGTGAGGCACGAATCATTTCCGTCCAGCGCACAGCTTCCTGTAACTCCATTAATCGTTCCTTGTACTGATTTCTCTCCATCAACACTCGTGCCATCTCTACGCGAGTAAATCGTTTCCTCTGCGCCATAGGCACATCATCCTGGAAGAAAAATCTACCCTTGTCATCCGTTATCATCATGGCCAGTAACCTTAGTTTTATCGAGATTTTCACCAGTAAATCGAAAAAGCGTTGATAAGTGAACAGGTAATCAAAATGTACATATGAACACAGGTGAAGACTACATATACAGAATAACCTTACCTCCCCTTCTTCACCTTGGTTGGCACTACCCTGTTTGGCTTTCTCCAGCTCTTCCTTAGATTTTTTAAGTTCATCTTCCAATTCAGTGACTCTTTGTTTTAATCGAGTCTTCACGGCCTGCAGTGACGCGATCTCCTCTCGGAGAATCTCTTGTTCGCTGGATACCACATGCATCAAATTGAAAACCGATTTTATTGAAATTAGTTATTATTCAAATACAATTTGACAAACTTGAAATCAATTACACACTCTTTTTGACACGTTTACGCGAATGAAAGCCTTTAAAAAAGATTGTAGTCCTGTTACCTTCTCAAAACAATGGGCACATACTCATCTGATAGATCAATGCCTTTAGCATCCACTTTTTCCCTGAATAAGAGTTACATTCTCGTTCTGTACTGTTTTAACAGTCATGGTGATTTGTCCAGCAAAGCATGCATATGCTGGTATCCATGCTGTGAGTTTGTATAACATGGTATATTCACACTGACCAAGTCAGACTACGACTCCATATTAGACTTCGATCCCGTTCCCATGTATTGTAGGTACAAAATTGGTCAGTGTGTACACTTCCACAGTTCTATGGAAGCTACTTAGCTCTTGGTTATGGACTTGGAGTCAGTCTCCGTCAGTAAAAACACACCATCAAAGTGACAGAAAAATCAATACAAACCTCGTTAGTTCATCAACTTTAGCTATCAAGTCATCTTTCACTACATTGAGCGCATTCCTAAAAAAATGGGGTAGCAAGCGGATTAGTATTGCAGACAGAAGGGTATAAACGGCGGACTAGAAATGAATTTTGCGTCGTAATGCTCTCAGTTGTCCATGACTGTCTGTCCACACATTCAGGGAAGAACGGAGAGTTCAACCTAGGTCCCTGCATGCCGGATATCTTTACAATTCCAAATTTTATGTTCCAATGTCAAAGCTCCATCCATCGATCATGATCACCGGATTACAATAAAGGTGACATATTATCACGTAGACTATCGTAGTTCTACATGACAAAGTTGATTTAATTCCCGCGTCTTTCACTTATTTGCTTGGCTTGCAACAAGGATGTTTCTTGTCTGTATTACGCGATTAAAATGGTATAAGACCAAGTCAGTATCAAAATTTAGCATGCGTTTGATACAAAAGAACCCAGTGGGAATCTCTAAATTTCAAAGATATGGGTCCTGTGGTGTCGTCGGGTTAAGAATCTAAAAGTCAAAGAGTTCAACAAAGGAACAATTATACCAGCTCTCTTATTATATCTGATTATTTTAATTTCTCAGTGACAAGTATACATGCCTGGCTCATTTGATTATTGAACTAAACTGGGAAATTAGTTGCTGCCAAATACATGAATACTGTTGAGTGAAAGGCTGTAAGCAAAAGTGGGCAGTGTTGTATAATGGTAATACTGTAGGCTTCTTGCAACGGAAGGAATTTAGTTACTTACAGTTTACTACACTGATCATGCTTCTCACGCAAAAAAAGGGTTTACTTAAAGTGTCGCAAGGTATCTTTAAAGGTCAAATCGATGACATTTTACTTGAAATATTTTAATATAGCCTTCATCAAAACATCTTGAATGGATTAGTTTATAATCTGTCTTTAAATCATTTATTGACTTTAACTTAAATTAAATTGGGTTGATCGACAAGTTTCTTACAGTGGTGCTCTTAATCAATCCTTATCTGTCGCTTCAATAAAACTTAGGACAACAAACACGGACTTACTTGGTTGCTAGAAGTTCTGTATTCTCCAAGATAAGATTCTCGATTTCTCTTCCCATGCCTGGAATAAATTTATGTTTAAAAAGAGTTAAAGCTCGGTTTATACACCCACATTGATTTCCAGACCGCATGTACATAAAAATCTGCAAATAATTTCACAACGCATGAGCAAATTCTTGGTGAAATTAATACAAAATGTGACAACACTGCTAAAAATTAAATCAGAGGCCCCAACCATTCCCAATTCATCTGGTGAGTATGTTTTAATATGTGATTTTCAAATATCAATGAAAACAGTTCATCGACAAATTTAACAGGAAAAGGTAGACTTGGTTTAAATGTCAGTTATTACATATCCTCTCCCCGTCTCCGCTCAACCTACAAAGGCAAATGCAACCCTTTCTCCCACCAAAATGATTGTGCACAATTCTTAACACGTGGTAATCAGCAATGGTAATGAGATTGTTAACAGAACAAACACACAAGGAACAAATTCAACTTTTGTGTTCTGTTGCTTACCGAAAAAGTTATCAGCCGCTGTTTGACGTCCATGAAAGCATAGTGGGAGAATGTGATCAAAATAATTAATATCTATGAAGACAACTTGTTTCAAAACATATAATGCTTTTCTCACTTGAATTACATCCATTAATTCCACAATACACGTAAATGATATACTCTAATTTCAAATATCAAAAACTAAAACAAGGAACATTTTCTTAAACGCAATAATGAAGCCGGACCTCGGAAAAAATGTTTGAAAGTTGACACAAAATGGAAATACGAAAACAGCATCCCAGGAGTTGGACCCCAAGGAATTAGTGCAAAGATATATTTCAACAATAAATGGGAAGAAAGTTGACCAGGGATTGTTCCATGTGTAAAATATATCCATTACAGAATATTTTTACCATTTGACTCAGCATCATCCTCATTTTCTTGATCTACTGATGAACAATCAGTATTTAAATATTACACCATAAGAATTTATTGCAATTCTACCACTAAAACAACAAAAACTAACTTATTAACACTTTGAATTCTGTAGAAATGGATTTTAAACTAATTATACTGACCAGATGAAGCAAAGTCCCCAGGATTAACCACTTTTCCTGCAAGCACAGCACCCAAAGAAAGTGCAAAACTCTTAATAGTTTCATTGAATACTTAATCCTGCGCAGAAGCATGCACAACTAATTACAGTCGGATTGGTTAAAGCTGTTAAAATTGTCGACACGAAATTACGTTCTGTGTTAACTGATGTCCACTTCAATATTTTTAAGTAAACTGACTCTGAGGACGCTTTTAATCGAAAATCAAAAGATAATTAGAATTTTTGTCTTTTCAGAAAATTATTATCACCACTGAAGAAATCTCCCAAATGAAAATTATTATCACCACTGAAGAAATCACCCAAATGAAAGTTGGAGAATCAATTTCTTGTGTGACATATTACAACCTGCTCACTGCATGAGCAGTAAAAGTAACCGATGATCTCTTACAATTAGGTAGCAAAGGCTTTTTACATCTAATGAGTCCTAGGATCCAGTTTAGAGGCGTCAATTAGTGTGAGTGGGATAATTACATCAATTTTTGTGATGTCCCCCTCTTCGCTCTGCTTGGGCACATCTTCAAACGACCTCGAGAAAATATTTCGCTCTAAGAAAGTGTAAGTGTCGCCCAAGGGAAGAAAAACGGACAAAAAGCAGGAATCCAAACAATTACAATATATCAACTGATAGTTCATCACGTAAAAAATTACGATAAAAACAGAGACAGAAACCAAATTATTTAAAAGCAAAAGGATTTACCAGAATAACGAGTTGTCAGATGACGTGACTCAAAAAGTCAGCTTTGAATGAAAACTAACTAAGTTCCAGACCTCTAGTAGGGAAAATACTGAAATCTCGATTGGGACAAGGGGATTCCGCTTTAGGGTCCGTTTGCACAAAACGTCAGTGTCAACGCAGAGTCAATACTGCCATGACGCTAGCGATACAGCTCTCACGGAAACTAACAAAGTCACTCTAGAATGGGTTGCATTCTGGAGCGACTATATTAGTTTCTATTGTTTTCAGTGAAACCAATATCGCTAGTCATCGCAGCGTTGACGCTGACGTTTGGGGAAATGGGACCTTAAATTTTGGCAAATGCCAGAAATTGTCTGAAACATCCACTTTCACTTTTAGGTGTTTTGGGGAAGGTTCCATTAATGGAAATTGGTTATCCAAACTGGATTCATTGGGTTTGTGATCGCAGTTTTAGCGGAGAGTAGTTGTAGAGTTTGTGGTGGTGAAATATGTTATTTTTGTGTGGTAACAACACAGGTGAAAACAGAAAAAATGCAGAGAATTTGATCCTTATCAAGGTGTTCCAACCTTGATCTTTTACTACTAAAAGTAATGGGCAGGGCTACTTCTGAATTGTGAAGGCATTCCCCAAAAATTGACCCCTGGAATCCGCAGACTTAAAAATGTTACAGGGAGTTTTTCCACCCCAGCCCACCCCAACTTCGTTTTGCTACAAAAGCTGAAAGGTTGCAGCAACATCCTACCACAAACACAAAGCTGAAAGGTTGCAGCAACATCCTACCACAAACGCAAAGCTGAAAAGTTGTAGCAACATCCTACCACAAACCCAAAGCTGAAAAGTTGTAGCAACAACCTACCACAAACCCAGGTAAGTTACTTAATTATCCAAAATGTTCCCTATGTAGCAGCTAATTCCTCTACAAACATATTTTTTAATTATTTTAGGGAAACTATGTGCTTTCCCCGTCTGGAAAAATGGACACCCAAATTCTCTGTTTTTACCTGTGCCGTGGCAACCCTGAAGATGTGAAAGCAGAAGGCTCGTAAGCAAGTAAGGACACTAGCGACGTAAAATTCACTCTGCCATAACCCAGGGCGGAGGTTATCTGAAGTCTAATACGGGGGCATGGACAAATGTCCACAAAAAAATTAAAAAGAAACAAAAGGAAAGAGAATGAAAGTTATTTCAGATTATGGCACAAATTTTGTAGTAATCCATAAGTCGGCACTCTTACCTGTGATGTCAATACCGTCATCCACCTGGCCGGCTGCCCCCGAGTCTTGAGTAGACAGCTCATCATAAACCGATGAGTCATTCTCCGCCCGTTGCCTGAATGGTTGAATAATTTGGCAATATTAAAGCATTTCTATCCACGTACATGTTTTCAAAGTTTTCTAGACCATGTCACCGATTAATGAAAGTACCTGGCTGCTCTGGTTCGTGGGTAGGCTGAGTCATCTATGTCCTCCAGTTCTGGTGTACTTGCTATAAGATCTGTTACCGACGGAGGTAATGCATCGCCTAAAAGAAATACAACATATGCACGGTCACTTGTTTGTGGAAATTAAATGCTTTGAAAGTGAATACGTTGATACTCTAACATATCTCTTTTTTTTTCAATGCACTCGCTTATCTCAAGTTTTTTACATCTATTCTAAACGGAAACTTCTTTTTTGGAAAAAGCCAGTTTTTAAGACATCAGACGCCACTTTTATTCACTATCTTCAATCTTGAGTAGCTGTTCTAAATTTATACGTAAAGCTAATGGGTATGTGTTCCAAGCTGCACCATTTCCATGACCTACTGGAATAATGTCATGAACATTTAACAGAAATATACATGAAGGAAGAGTATAAATTGTTCCTTCACTTACTACGGAAGGCAGGGGATGGCACTAAATGTTGTTCAAATGTCGAAGGTAAAGCATGTTCTGAAAGGTCTTTTTGTCTTTCTGTTTCATTCTTGGCCTCCTCTGGACTAGCTTGTTTGGTTTCTTGAGCTTCTTCTACGTTGTGATAAACATAACATCAACCATGCAGTTGTTAAATGTAAAAGAAAGTATCTAAATAAAGGTTAATAATACTTATACTAATCAGAAATGATTGGTAACTTGCACGTTAAGCAATCACAACAAGATCATATTCTTACTACATGTATATATATATACTGCTACCCATTACAATTAATATGAGATTGCCACATTTGAGTTGGTTCAAAATTCCCCTACATTTCCCTGACAATTCCCTAACATATCACTATTTTTCCCTGACATTTTTTTTTATTTTTTGGAAATTAAAAAAAAAGATCATCTACAAAAACAACTGAAAATACCTATATCTATGTTAAATGTTCTTGCCACAAAGCAATTGACGATAAAATAGTAGCCATGGACATAAGGAAGCTTTTTGAAAAAGGTATGATGGGAATGTATGCTGAGTGAAGTATCAAAAAAATTCGGACTTAAAAAAGTATAGAAGCAAAAGAAGACTAATAATTTTAAGAAAAAAATAAATTGTCATTATAAAATTCCCTGATAAATCCCTGACATTGGTCAAACGGCCGAAATTCCCTGACATTTTTTCAAAATTCCATGACAATTCCCTGACCTGGAGAAAATTTTGGTTTTCCCTTAGTTTTCCCTGACACGTGGCAACCCTGTAATATGGAATACTTTTATTTCATAACATGCAAATTTTAGTAAAATAAACTAAATAAAGAGATTCCACGAGACACAAAAAGCCAGTCGGGGTATACAGGAAATTTGTTTAAATATTACGCCGTGCTCATCTGCTAACTGTTATCTTTCATCATGAAAATACATCTGGCTGACCAGGTAAACATTCACTGGAATAATTCCATCGCAACACTCGGGGAAAATATTTTTGGCCCCAAAACATTTAAAATAGTTGAGATGTATCAAAATATCGACGCATCGTTTGAGTGTATTACTAAATGTCAATATAAAGCATAAATATGAGTGGCAAGAAAGAATCCGCACATCATATCAATGAATGCCGTAAGTAAATGCAAAGAAAGCCTTTTGACTCAGCATCAATATTTTTGGCAAATCTCCACAAATTAGATTGCTTTGGCTGATCCTAACAGTAACTGAATACATGTCGTTAGCATTTCACCATTCTGTTTAAACAAGGTAATGGTCATGCCGACTACTAAGACTCACTTAACAAGTGATGAATGCCTTCTGAACTTACTTGTTCCAGCACTTCTGTCCTTCACTTCTACAGCATCTGTGGCAGTTGTTTTATTTTGAATATCTTTTCTCTGCTTCTCTAATTCCTGCAAATGGCATATTAAAATTCTATTGGAAAACCTTGATACCAAAATACTGTAGATTGATACGGCATCATTTACAGATGTAAAAAAAATATACAAACAAGAAAGTCCTCCTGAGTGAACGCAAGAGGCATACCACCCGCTACAATACAATGTATTGGATATTGCATGTATGACTGTGCCAATTGACTGCAGAAGGGCAGTAGAGCTTCTTTAATGTTGCCTTTTTGCTCTCCAGTTAGTGGTTTTTCTCATGTGGATACAAGTGTACTCACAGTGGAGGCCGTAAGTATCAGCAGTCAGATGGATCATGACACAGTCATAGCATTCATCAGGTTGTATGGTCTATATTATTAGAATTATTGGATCCATTCAGTGTCAGTGGCTTTTCAGAGTCAGGGTCCCAATACTGAGTGGCAAGTTTATATCCCACAAGCCAGTGTTGATACGATCTATACCTATGTAGTGAGTTCCATTGCACCCTTGCTTGACTGGGCTCTTCATGGTCACAACTTCAGTAACTACACCTCAGTGCGTAACCAAAACTTTGGTTAACCATCTCAAATTTCAGTTTTTTCAGGACCACCACAACCTCCCAAATATTTCAAGCTATTCTGGGGGTGTCGTAAATGGTCTGAGCCTCTTGAAGTTGTACAGGTAGGTACAGTACAATCCCCCTGACACATATCATATACCAAGCCATTACCCAAAACAACCTTTCCTCTGTGAGCCTTGTCATTCCAGAACCTCCACACCCTCCCAAAGTTTTTTCAACCAGAGTGAGTGTGGTGGTCAGTACTCGCTCAGATAGGTTGCCACAAATGGACTGGCATGCCAAAGACAAGCTTGCAGCCTGGATGTATTTCAAGGAGAGGATGGGGCTGTACTTCATAGTGGCTGGTCTACCTGAGGAGATGGCAGTACAGGGATGAATACCTCACTGATCTCAGACAAGAGGAATGGCCAAATAGTAGCACAGCTGGACACCTACATCAAGGAGCTGGTCAACAAATATCAGTTCGGATGTCGAGGCATGAAAGATTGATTTACTTTGCCATGCTAACCCTCCCTTATATATAAAGGCCATAAGCTAGCATGCCACCAACATCACCTGTCACCTTGATCTTATGGCACACGCCTTAAATGTGCACCTTGCTCTATTACTATAACATTCATACGTACACTGAGTTCATTTTGTAGACTAGACGGAGGGAGTCGCTGACCAGAAGGAGTGGTAGGAAAACCGGGCGAGACGAAGTCAGGAGGCGTAGTTCCCGTTTTGACGGGAGTCTCTCCTGGAGGATACGATCCTCCTGGTGTCACAGCACGCAGGTTAGGTAACGTAAATCCTCCCCTAGCAAAGAAAATAACAAAATATTAAAAGGGGTAAAACATTTAAATGCTGATGATATTGCTTCCGTCCAGAAAAATTTAAAATTAACAGATTCTGGAATTGGTTGTGCAAGTAAATCGGCATGAAGACAAGCTGTATGAAAGGTCTTCAAGTTGTTTCATACTTTCTTCCACCAGAAGCTGTCTGGTCCGTTATTTTGTCTCCTCCCATTAATATTTTTGTTCGCTCCATGTAATCCATGTGAGTCTTGAATAACTAAAATGGAAAATAAAATTATACTCTCCACTCAATCCTTTCTCTTCCATGAGGAAATGACCTGCCACACCAAAAAGAGTAAGATGTAGAAAAAATCTTCAGGTGTTTGAAATGGAACAAAGAAGGAAGTTGATGCCAAAATTGTATTCACAGATGTCCAAAGTAGATATATTTTTCCACAAATATTAATAAAATAACTTCCTGATGTTAGGGGTTTGCCAATTAGAAATATTTACCTCTGTATATCGCTCGTGTAGCTTGTTATATTCTTTTCTCATCTCTGCTTCTTTATCGTCTAATCTGTTGACTGAAAGACAGTCGATATTTTATCACCAGATTCTATGGTCAGTGTTGAAAGATAGTGCAGAACTATCTGCACAAACAATTCGCTTTTTTTAAAAAAAACCAGTTTTGACTGAAAATGTCTAATTATTGTCTAATAAGGCCAAGGCAAACATGCAGAACGTACAAATTACAAACCCGGTCACTTACTGTGGTCATGGGCGTTTTTAGCTTTCAGCTCAAACATTCTAACTATGGACTCCAAACTTTCCGTTTTCGACTCCAACTCTTTAATTTCTTCATCTCTAGCATCTTCCACCTCTAAATATTTCTACAACACAGAATGAAGGGATGCTATTGCTAGTGTACATAACACCAATTGCTTGTTTACAGAAAACTGTTGTTTATAAAGACAATTCCTCCTTAACTGCACCGTATGTACGGTACATTCATCTTACCGTCTCTGCGGTCTTCCTTAACTGTTTTTCCCGTTCATACTGAGTTAATAACTGTTCATTGTCGTCCCTCAGTAGCTCTAATTCGACTTCACATTCCTGTTTGTCTAAATATGCTTGATCCAAACCTTCCAAAATACCTACGACAAGAGGCATGAGTTCTTTGACCACATTTTCGTCATAAGAACTAATCATTCGCTCAAATTCTTTGTAGATACTGGCAGCGAGACTCTGGACTCTCTCTGACATGACGTGAGAGTCCTCCTGAGTTCCATACACAGCATCGCCGTCTTCCAATTCCATTTTGCTAGGCTTTATTTGTTCCTGGCTTCAGCAGAATAATCTACCTTTAATCTGGTATAGAATAAACGTTTGTGAAATGGGTGAAAATCACCACAATCATGTCATTCTGCAATACTATTTATTTTTTTAACAAACAGAAGGAACTAACAAAACATAGTCCGAGTTCTCTGACCTTCAACTACAACTGTGGTTTACAACAACGTATATGTAATGCCAGCAACTCGGGCTAACAAAAACACAAGTCATGTGACCTCAACGCAGGCTTAACGCATGCGCACTTTACCAAAGGCGAACGAAAATGGAGCGCATAGGGATGTTAAAGCTTGCTAATCTTGCTACGGGGCAGATTAGTAAAAGCAAACGAAATGTGATCCTCAACAGATTACACACGAAGATTTCTAATAATATCAGGATCGGATGTGCATCTGGTTTTTGGGGTGACACCTCAGTAGCAGGTAGATCTAGCACCATCAGATTAAAGTCCAGTCATGGGTCACAGCTATAGACGAATCAACTCTCGTGTAGTGCGCACGCATCACCCGGGAAAAGGCTTCAGTTTTCAAGATGGCTTCATAGACAAAGGACGTATCGTGTTGTTGTACCGTACCTCGGCAATGACGCATAGGTATGTCGAGTATTCACTACATTGGCGCTGCTTCAGCTCTGGTGCTTGTGTGGGGCATTTTTGTCAAGTTTCTTCTCAAAAGGAGGAGGAAGGTGACAGTTGTTGAAGTCATTTTGGAAACTCAACTTTGTCATGATCAGAGAGAGTTTCTCTCACATTGTGGCATCTTGAAAGTGATCTAAAAATACTTTTAAAGGTGTTTTAAAGGTCGCTGGGTACATTTAAGTTCATTTTAGTACATTCTGATAAGAGAGTATAGTGTCACTTTGACTCTGGTGAGAGTATAGGGTCACTGTGGGGATTTTCCTCTCTGGCCTTTTTCTCATTGTACAGGGGAGTTTCCCCTGAATCTTATTGACACTATCTTGCCATTTGTGTATCGGTGAGGATTTTCCTCTCCAACTTGAATTTAGGAAAAATCACCTATTTATTTCGTAAGTTTGTGTCATTTGACGGCTGTTGTGGGATCTTCCCACATCTGGCTGTTATTCACAAATTCCCCATTCTTGGTGTGTAGGGGAATTTCCCC
>JBCAUG010528413.1:0-14943 GCA_038406175.1 Haplosyllis leylae | reverse complement strand
CAAAAATTCACCTTTTTTTGGTGTTTTTATTGCTCTGGCAAATTTTAACCACTTAGGTAACTCTAGCGAGTCACCAATGAATTATTAAAAGAAGGCAAGATGACGTCTGCGCGAGATTTCAGTGACGTTACATTATAAATGCGTCACTTCCGTTTCGACGCCATCAAGCATCATGACTATTGAATGTCTGTATCCTGGATTGTGATAACCACCGAATTCATCAATGTCTTTGCCAACTTCAATGGTTCTGTGACTATCATTGTACTCAGGAGGGTCTTCAAAAGGTTCAACAGGAGGTTCACCAAAAGATTCCCTGGATTCTCCTTGAGGGCTTCCAAAAGTTTCTTCAGGATGTTTTCCATAAGATTCTTCAGGATGTTCTCCATAAGATTCTCTAAAAGTTTCTTCAGAATCTTCAGGTGGTTCTGTGGAACGTTCTCTCAAAGGTTCTACAGATGGTTCTGCAATAGGTTCTCTTGGAGGTTCTCCAAAAGGTTCCTTGTAAGGTTCTCCATAAGACTGTGCAGTGGGTTCTCCATGAGGAACGTTGGTGGGCTCTTTGGAAGGTTCTTCTTCCTCTTCTTCAGAATAATCCTCTTCTGGGTAAGATTCCAGGTTCCCTTTGAAATCCAGTATGTCCTCTGAGTTTTTGCGTTGTACGTATTTCAATTCTGACATCTTGCGACGCTGGTAGTTCTTCCTGTATTCCTCCAAATCCATGCCGTAACTTCCCCGCAGAACGTTCTTCGAATGATACAAGTCATCTTTATTTTCCTCTTCATCCTTTCACATTAAAAAGAGAAGAAATATATATTTTGCCATACGTGTGTGCGGATAGGTAGTGTTTTCAGCTTAGTCTGCGTTTATTTAGGTTATAAATTCTTAGGTAGAAACTTCAGTTTAAAAAGGTAGACAAATCTAAAGTACCTAGATCATGCTTGAATACTAAAGTCATTGTGTCAAGGCCAATTCAAAATATAATCAACAAAATGTAATCAAACATAACTTTTATTTCCACTTGTTGATATTCCACTGACGCGAGTTTTGTGCATTGGTACTGGCTGTTGTTGACCCTTTGATAAGCAGGTCTAACTTTGGGGCAGGCATTCCGTCATCACAACGTTATATATATTTACCTCGTCATATTTGACGCCACATCTGAGAAATTTCCGTAATTTTTCCGGTAGACAGCAGCAGAAGACATCGAAGATCGGAGCGATGAGTTCTGGATTCACATCTTCGGACTTGTTTGCTCCTACCACAAGAAGGGAATGTTTTATTGAGCAACGAAATGAAATCTTATTGTGACTATTCCGGTGATTAACATCTAACATTTAATTCTGTTGATTTAAGTATTGATTCCATTGAGGTACAAATTTTAAAATTTTCAAGTTTTTGCTTCTGCCGATTATACAATTACAGAAAATAAATAAAATTATATCTGATTTTGTCCTGGGTGTACCTGATTGCGTTCCGTTTGTACCGGATTGCGTTCCGGTTGTACCTCATTGCGTCCCTGTTGTGATTGCGTTCTGGTTGAACCTGCCCGCGTTTTGGTTGAAACTGATTGCGTTCCTCTTATGCCTAATTACATTAATTAGTATTTATCAAAAAGAAATTGTAACTTACCAGTTGCGAAGCTGACGACGAGTCCAACGACCGTGACGACGAGAACAGCAAACACGGCGTAGTAGAGGTAAGAGATGGCGTAGAAATCAAAGTATCCCGCTCTGAAGTGGAAATAACAGTATTTTTACTGAAGAGCTTTGGTGGATTAATTCTATTGATTATGAAAGGAATGATTCCTAACTTACTTATCTGTTACCGCTTGAGCTGTTGTTGTCATGATGGTTGTTGTTGTCTTGTTTACAGAAGATGTGATGTTGTCAACTGCACAACCGGAAGTGGATATGGGAGGTTTTGGCACGGGAGGCTTGTAAACGTGCGCACCGATACCCAAC
Source organism: Haplosyllis leylae (assembly GCA_038406175.1). Classification (NCBI taxonomy): domain Eukaryota; kingdom Metazoa; phylum Annelida; class Polychaeta; order Phyllodocida; family Syllidae; genus Haplosyllis; species Haplosyllis leylae. The sequence goes on along the minus strand of JBCAUG010528413.1, from coordinate 12,982 downwards.
CACAGCGTGGCAGCTAAACCAATCACAAATCCTGCATACGCACCCTGGAAATGTGAGTTACTTCATTCACTGTTGAGTTGAATGCGGACAAAATGAAATATTGGATCTGTTTGGGTCTACTTGGTTTCTGGTTTGATCCGTGAATCATGGATATCTAAGGGACTAATATCCAGTAGGATTAAGAGAAATTAGCTTTAACATTATGCAATAGAACTCATGGCATACCTTATTGTTTGCAGATGGATACAAGATTCCCAGCATAAACAGTCCCAGTTGAGGTCCTCCCACCATTCCAAATACAGCCAGGGCCGCCAGTTAAAGTAAATCATTAAATCAGCCTTTATCTCTCGTACAATTGTGTGTTAGAGGAATTACTTCATACAGTTTTGACATGTTCCTTTACTTGAAAGTATACAACTAGGGGTTTTTGTTTTCAACTTAATTCTGATAGATCTTCCAAATTTGTGTTAAATGATTAACAGAACTTAAAAGTTAAGGTTAAAATTTATATTTTAAATTATTTTTTTGCTGACCATATTTAAACAATCCTGTATAAAATTGGTATAATTCTACAGCCAAGGTATTCACTATTCAGATTTCATATTTTAAATCTGAATTATTATCAAGTAAAACATGTTGCCAGAATAAGATTGAGGACGATAAACCTGACTGTGTCATTCAATTTCGAGTATATTACAGTGCCATAAATTCTCAACTCTTTTTCTTGTAGTACACAGCTGTGCCATACACCCTGGACTCTCTTACTTGCAGTATACAGCTGTGCCATACACCCTGGACTCTCTTACCTGCAGTATACAGCTGTGCCATACACCCTTGACTCTCTTACCTGCAGTATACAGCTGTGCCATACACCCTTGACTCTCTTTCCTGCAGTATACTACTGTGCCATACACTCTGGACTCTCTTACCTGCAGTATACAACTGTGCCATACACCCTGGACTCTCTTACCTGCAGTATACAACTGTGCCATACACCCTGGACTCTCTTACCTGCAGTATACAGCTGTGCCATACACTGTGGACTCTCTTACCTGCAGTATACAGCTGTGCAATAGACCCCAGACTCTCTTACCTGCAGTATACAGCTGTGCCATACACCCTGGACTCTCTTACCTGCAGTATACAGCTGTGCCATACACCCTGGACTCTCTTACCTACAGTATACAGCTGTACCATACACCCTGGACTCTCTTACCTGCAGTATACAGCTGTGCCATACACCCTGGACACTCTTACCTGCAGTATACTACTGTGCCATACACCCTGGACTCTCTTACCTGCAGTATACTACTGTGCAATACACCATGAACTCTTTTACCTGCAGTATACAGCTGTGACATACACTGTGGACTCTCTTACCTGCAGTATACAGCTGTGCCATACACCCTGGACTCTCTTACCTGCAGTATACTACTGTGTAATACACCCCAGACTCTCTTACCTGCAGTATACTGCCCAATTCGGCTGCGACAAACGTCAGTGCTATGCAAACAGCCCCGTAGCCGACAGCTACAACACAATCAAAATTGAGTAGAAGAATAACCGTTTGGGTGAAAAAAAACCCCGTAAATTGAGTTCTTTCTTTAGGTAGACTTTGTATGAACTTTTGGAAAAAGTAAGGAAAATGTAGGACAGGCTAAAAATGCTTAGACGGTAAGAGACGAACCGATGACTTTTGAAACGGTTGTAGCCCTTGATTCCGTCATGTCTTTGAAGAAATATTGTCTGACGATATCTTGTAGAGTCACAGCAGAAAGAGAGTTCAGTCCTGATGATATCGTGCTGAAGAGTGCAAAAAAAGGATCCTTGAAAAGGTGGAAGAAGATTAATAAAAACATGTTCAGATACTTGTTTTCTCACTTGAGGACATGACTGTCTGACATTTGTTTACTCAACTGAGAGCACCACTGAAGAGTATCACTTGTTTACTCACCTGAGGGCATCACTGAATAGTAATAATTATTTACCACCTGAGGGCACCACTGAAGAGTAATAATTGTTTACTCACCTGAGGGCACCACTGAAGAGTATCACTTGTTTACTCACCTGAGGGCACCACTGAATAGTGAAGCAGTGAAGAGACCAGGAAGACCAGTGATATGACCCAAGTTGTCCATCACATAAAGTGGCAGCAACTGAAATCAGAAAACAATTTTACATGTCATTTCAGGTTAAAATATGAACCAAAAAATAACCTTACTTTAAAACCTATGGAATATGTTAGTGAAGACCACTGAAAGGTCACAAAAAATATGAGATTACAGTGATAGAAATCTCCGTACCTGGTCTGACTTGTCGATGTCCTTGTGTTTGATAGGATCGCAGTCCTTGTACTGAGCGTAGATGACCATCCCGCACAGGGAGCACACCGTAATCAAAGCCGTCAGTCCCGGGACGTTTATCCACAGCGCTCTGTACAACAAAAATCCACAAGTTAGGCGCACTTTTGTTCCAAACAGATTGTCAACCTAACGTCGAATGTCAAACAATATAAGTTAGATTTTTCCTGCTTATCTTTACGCGCAAGTAGTCAGAAGAAGCGCTTTTCAAATTGATTGACAAATATGGCTATGAAGACCAAAGCCATTTTGGATTGCTGGCTTCCCTAACCAATTTGAGGTTTTACTCATGTTTGAGCTGACTTGAGGTTGTACTCAAGTTTGAGTGGACTTGTGGTTGTACTCATGTTTGAGTGGACTTGAGGTTGTACTCATGTTTGAATGGACGTCAGGTTGTACTCACGTTTGAGCGGATTTAAGATCCGGACAGCACAAGGCTCTCTGCGCCTGCGCCTGGTTCACTCCATATATGGCGAGCCACGTGAAGCAGCCGCCGATACTGAGTGTCCAGAACGAGTGACGTGTCAAAGGGTTTGGATCAAAACTGAAACAAAACAGGAGAATGGACAATAGAATCACATCAAACTTTCCATTCTCCATTCTTTCCATGCAATGCAACTATCCACACCACATGTTCTTTCCCGGGGGGCGGGCGGTTATCCCATCCCTCCAGGGGGTACCCCAGTCCCAGGTGAGGGGTACCCCAGGACAGGACTGGGGACTGCGGTACCCCTGGACAGGATAGGACTGGAGTACCCCCCTGGGCAGGATAGGACTGGGGTCCCCCCCAGCCAGGACAGGACTGGTATACCTCCCGCCCCCCCCCCCCCCCCCCGAGACAGTACAGCCAGCCAGCACTTGCTATATAGTGGGTGGTATGGCACTTGTTTTCACACAGGAGGACTTTCTTGTTTACGTTATCTTCATGTTAAGTGTACTTAATTGCCATGAGACATGATACTATAGGATTGGAATTAAAGCTTTTTGGTGGGGCAAAGGAATTTATAGTAGTGAAAATCTTGGTGACTGTACATTTTTTACCTGAGATTTAGACTCATTTAAAAAATGAAATTAACTCACTTGAAGAATTCTATCCTTTCTCCTTCATCCAACATTTTCCAGATGTTGCTTAATCCATCGAAGTCCATGGAGCCGCGGATGAGAACAGCGATAAGTCCTGCAAACATCATGCAAATCTGGAAGACATCAGTCCACAACACAGCCTTCATACCTCCCTGTGAAATAAATAAATTATGGGGTGTTTAGGAGACTGCAATACAATTAACAAGGTGAAAGTTTGGTCCACATGTTTTGCTCTTGCATTGAGAAAGGGTAACTACTGATCTCTAAATGTTTAACCTGACACTGTGCCAGGAGATTGAATAGGGCCAAAGATGCATTGCTATTTTTGGAGCTGTATTTCAGGTACCAGTTTACATGAGTGAATTCTATTGCAATTGTTTTGATTATGTTTGTAGCAGATAGCAAATGGCCAATTTCAATTCACACAATAAAAATCTTCTCATTTGTCCATCTTCATACCTGTGTGGGAATCCTGCACCTGTTCCTGCAAGCTTGAATCAAAAAGCTAAACTTCATTACTTGGCTCAACTTAGCCAAAGATATTCTTTTCCATAAAAATAGGACTGAACACCAAAGTCTTTCTTTTGAAGAATATATCAAAAATTGAAGCGATGTAATGGCCATCAATATTTCGTTTCCATGCCAACGTGGGGTTTCGTTGCTTACCAAGGTGGTGTAGAAGGTGCAAACGACACCAACGGAGAAAACGGAAATCCAAACGTTCAGACCCGTCACTGAAATAGATTAGAGGAAAAGATCAAGCTTCAAACAGAAATAAAAATGTACAAAGAAATATTGATAAATAAAAAGAGAGCGACTCCTCTATGATTCCTTCTACTGTACTATCACCCGTTGCGAATCCAGAGGACCAAGGGAACAATGCCCCTCCCACAAGTCGAATAAAATGGATTAAGAAAACATGGCCGTCAAAGGGGCCAGAAAAGTGTTGCCTTTGCCCTATTCAGTATCAGGATTGGGTTCTAAAATTAAATACTACTTTACCTGCATTAAGTGCTAAAGAAGGCGCATACAATACAATGGACATGTACAGAACCTACAAACAAAAACAGAAAAAATCTCACGGAAAGAAAGTCATCAATGAAATTTCGATAAAATTTTAAAGATTTTGCCCTAGACATTCTTTCACTCAAGACAGTTCACATAGTTTTATTAGAAACTCATACCATCTGAATGATGTACGCGATGGCTCCGCATAGTCTGACTCCTTTACAAAATCGCAGCTCCAGATACTGGAAAAGAAAGAAGAAAAGAAAGAACGGCCATGCACCACCATCCACCGAATCAAGAAAGAGCTCTCAATCTGTCAATCCTCACGGTGTCCGGGCCGGGTGAACGAATAATTTTATTCAATCAAAAAGTTTGAACCCGATGCCTCTCCACCTGATTAGGGTCAGTTAATAAATACTTTGTCACAGACATGACAATCCGATATCTGGGACCAATCAATGGACAACCATTTTTTGTTGGGATGGGTGAGACTTGAGGGTGGGGGAGGTGCATCAATACGAATTGAGTGGACTTAAAATTGGGTAATTTTGTTTCATCTTTAGTTCTACACCAACTAAAAAATTCCATTCACAAGACAACTTCTGTCTGAGAAAAATTAAGTTTGTCCACTACGGATAAACATACCTCGAATACAGACGTCAGTTGAAGCCTGAAGAAGATTGGAATAAAAATATGAGCCGCCAAGGGTATCATGAGGCAATACGCAATACAGATCATCCAGTACTGGGTCCCATAGATATAAATCTCCGCAGGGTTGCCTAGCAACGTGATGGCTGAAACATACGGAAAAAAATCAAGTTTAAAAATAGCTTATTGAAATATCATGGTAAATGTGTTTCACACGGCGGTTTGAGGGGTAAATTGCGCTAAATACCTAGATTGGGGTAAAATACATGAAGGAATTCAGTTCGTCATTCCAAAACGTTCTACACGCAATGTGTGACCAATTACTGTTGGACCTAACCTGAGTGGGGCCAATCAGATCTACTGAGAAAAAAACGATTCAAGTTTTGTCATACAATTCTTTGGTCGTTGCCCGCCAAAATGTGCCAATCACGTCAATCCTTATTAATTGCACACTGGGTTCATGAAAGATTTTGACGTCGACCTTTCGCTGATTGGCTCCAAAGAAATGATACAGAAAACCTGTTTCGTACACTGCTTATTGAGCAGTAAGGACTAACTTCAGTGGTAAGACCTAATGCATTTAATTTCAAAATGCAAAGTTTTCCACAATGGAGCAAGTTTCTTTGGTATTTATCAAGTTTTATGGAGGGATGCCCCGGTAGCATGAGTGCAAAATCAATATTTAACAGGGCCAGAAAGCAGGGATAACGCTACAGGGAAGAATTAAATTTTCTATCGGTGTGTACAGTCCCTTACCCGACATGAAGCTGGCCAGCAGGGACAGGGCAACGGGGAAGAAGTTCATCTTTCTGTTGGCCATGAGGAATTCTTTGGTTGTTTTCTGTTTTCCGCCGGTGCAGCCATAGAACAATCCTATCGCTGCAGATATCGCGAGAACGAGCGAGAAGACGATGTAATCCACGGTTGAGAACGTGTTTCGTGGCGCCATCCTGTGATGGAAGGGAATTCTTCCACCAGGTGGTATCCTAATTTCGAGAGAAGAAATGGGTATCTTTTGGGTCGGCGAATACAGTAGAGCGGATTAATAAAGTCTGGTGGGACTGGAACTATGAAATCTACTGAATCAAATTCGGCAGAAATTTCTTTTCTTGATCTAGATCTTTTTTACATGACCTCTTGCCCCCCTGGTTCCAGTCTCTATTAATTCCTGTATGTTAAAATATCTCCAATGCGAAGTAATGGGTGGGGTTAAAAAACTGTGGTTTAAGTATTCCCATATTTGATTTTCCTCGGAATTAAACGTAGGAACAATTCTCTCATAACCGCGTGTAATGGGCTTTGCGCAATAGTTGAAACAAGACCAGCCCAGGCATTGGCGGACCTAAGGGGGGCGCAGGGGTATGCGCCCCCTTTGTCAAAATTTCTTCATTTTTATGCAGTGTTCTGGAAAAATTGGCCAATTAATAGATTTGCGCCCCCTTGGGGTTGGCGCTACCCCTTTGGGTTTTGCGCTTCTCCCTCTGGGAAATCCTGGATCCGTCACTGCCAGATATGTGAAGTTCACAAGAGGCAGTAATAGCATTCACATAAATACACAGCCATCGAGCTAAATATAGAAACGAGACGAGATGTAGGTGCGTAAAAGGAATTTATGTCAGATCCTGTTTCACTTTTTACAAGTAGTCATTCGTATTCGGAGAATTTCACTGAAGGAATGGTTGTGTCTTTCACACAACTTTTCAATTGACAATTTTCAACAGTGATGCCCTTTCATCATGCAATGATCTTTTTCATTCCATGTTTCGAAAAAAGAACTATGAATAGATAAAAACAGCCAAAACAAACACAACCCAGTTATGTAAGATGTGTTTAAATCTAGTGGCGTTTATTACAGTGTAATATCTCATAATCCAGGTAAAACGAGATAAATCCAGGTGAAATCAAGGTAAGTTCAGGTAAAACAGGCCAATTCAAAGTTACCTTAATTAATTGGTACAAATTTATGAGCAATTGAATAGAGAGTCAATATGCTTCATGCTGATTTTATGCGCATCAGTGTACTACACTATTGAAAACTATTGTATCAATGAACTATAATCTTTTTATATATTGATGCTTGGCTATATTTTACACGATACATGATATATTATGTGACATTAAAATCACTTACCTGTGTGTACAATTTCTCACTCCGTTGAACTGAATGTGGGTGATGCACGCACTACTTTTGTCTTGGTTTTTACCGTGGTTAATAACGTTTTCGGTCTGTTAAGCACATCGTGGGATATGATCATATGGCACAAGATGGAATGCAAAAGCTTTCATGTGGGCTCATTACATACACACACACATAGTCAACATGAGCATCAAAAAAAAAAAGCACACGGGGTTCAGAGGCTGACTTTACTTTTGTATCAATGGGAGCATCACTCGTCGGTGTGAGGAAAGCTTCACACCCTGTTTTAGGATCCATTTCATCGCCAGCTACTCCTACCAATTGCCTCTTTAATTCACAGTACCATTGTAAGGTAAACAAATAGATGGGAACCAATTGAAATGCTTTATTCCAGACGTACCTTTTTTGGCATGATCAAATATGTCCATGGAGAAACTTTAACATAAGACGATGCTCATTTGTTGGCATAATTACCGTGGTTACTTGACCTCATTATATCTAATGATGGCACCTCCGATTAATTGAACTATTCATGTTTTTCCTGTTTTGGCTTAGAAATTAGGTGAATTCATCTAATTAGTTGAATTAGATAAGTGCTTCATGGATACTGGAATCTGTTACCTATGAATCATAATTTGTTCACACATAATATATTCAGCTATCTATGGATAGTGTAAATTCATTTTTCATTATCCATAAAGAGTGTTCATTCATTTTACACTGTTTATGCATAGTACTACATTATCCAAGAATAGTGAATTTCTCCATGGATAACACAAGTGCAGAGTTCACCTATCTATGAATAGTCAATTCTAGTATCCATGTGTGATTAGATGAATTAGTCTAATTCATTTAGATGAATTTTCATCTAATCCAGCAAGATCCCAAATTAAAATATGAAAAACACGATTACTATTGCTTAGATGATTGTCATTCTTGAAAGAGTGAATTGGAATCACAACTGCAATCGCAAAATGCGTACAGAACACATTCTTGAACTATTCCTCCTCAGCAATACAAAACAATGGTAATCATTCAGGCAATGGCAATTACAATATATCATTTAATTGCAGGTGAAACTGTATCATCAATGTAAGAGGTATTCTTATGAGCGAAATTTACTAAATTTGTACCTGTGATGAGTTAAACTACCGCCACAGCGGTGATGTGGAAGATTGCATTATTCATGTGTTGAAAAAAAAGGAATATTTAAAAAATATGTTGTGTACCCATTTTTACCATTGCAACTACGAATCTTATTCGCTCCACAGAAAAATAATAATCGCAATAATTCAACCAATCGCAGGTGTGAATCGCCCTTTAAACCCTTGGTAGTTAGTTCATGACTGAACTGATAAAGAGGTTGACTGAAAGATTGGGGGTTTAAATTCAAAATTCAGCTAACTTTCTGCTGCAGAATCGTTTATTCAAATCACACAAATGACAGACTCGTAATTTTAGGTCATTTCTTTAAAATAAAACTAAACGATTATTATGAGAGATGTGATGAGCAAATTCTGAAGAAATATTTTGTGGAAAGCAGGTTGCTCAATCAATGTTCACGGTTTTGACGTTTCTCCGAGTTGTTTCTGCTTCTTGGAGCACATTGTATTCCACAGGTTATAGATGAGTACGCATGCGTCGTTGGTCTTGTTGACGTCACTTCCGCCGCCCAAAGGAACAGGGTCAGTTTTGTTACTCATATTCCTTGGGCTGATACCTATCAATTAAGAAAATAATTTTCAAATTTACCACTCGGGAAGGAAATGTTTTCAGTCGTGTCTGAGAGGGCATGTCCATTTTGACGCCGAAAAATAAACAAACTCACTTGGCAGCTGTGGTGGTGACATAAAGAAGTAAGCCAGCTTGAAGCCGCCATATTCCTTGTCACCATTGGTTACAAACGACACGTAGACCTCGTGACCTGATGACGTCATCCGCGATAACCCATAGCAAAATCTGGTCCTGTGAAGATCAATAAGTCAAGAATTACCGTAATGAAAAGGGGAATTGCAAGATCCGAAACAGAGAAGAATTTTGTGTCTCTGGTTATTAAGTTATGTAAATTTTATCCAACATATTTCTCAACCATCAAAAGGTGTTAGTAAGCTCGCCAAAGTACCTGTTGTCTGTCTGAGGGTCCCAGACTTCTACGTAGTCACACAGACAGGTTGGCTGCCTCGAGCAACCCGAGTCGAGGGCGTCAAGGTCCATCGCAGTGAAGTTCAGAGTCACCCTCTGCTCAAAAAAGGAGTAGTCTGTGAATGATCCAGTGTAGTGAAAAAATTACATGATCAAAAATGACCCAATAACACATAGTAACGGAGATTGATTATTGTTCAAACTACTCAATAATTTAACATTGCGTTTATGACCAAAACCCTTTCATTTAATCTGGAGTGTGCTCGTTTTGCTGAAATGTTCACGTTTTTCCACTTGAACGTGTGACAAGAATGACATGATTCTACAGGGAAAAGTCCATATGAAATGAACGAGCACCTTTTGTGAAAAAAGTGACGATGTGTGTACGCCAACAAAATTTCAGCAAAACAAGCACACCCTAGAGGAAATGAATCAGCATGTGCAGACCTAAAGGGGCTATTCCCGGCATCCCCATATCCTGAAAAGCTTTATATGAACACGTTAAAATGAATCAATGGCACAATTCGACAACACACTCGCGTTTCTCTGACTGATTACTGTTTGAAGTTCAACAACGCACACGATACAAAATTGCGTTACTTTCGGGATACGGTCTTGTGACCAACCTTTTTTCTATTATATGCTTTTTGTCCAACATAGCGATGTAGTCATTTACCTGTCCCTGTGGCGCTTTGATGTGCCAGATGCACAGTTGGTTCTTGGCGTACAGACCCGTATAAATCTTTGTGTCGGAACTCTGCAGTCCGTGGAGACCAATAGGAGACCTGCAGGATGAAAACAGTCAAAGCTCAGTGACAATGATGACCAATAGGAGACCTGCAGGGTGAAAACAGTCAAAGCTCAGTGACAATGATGACCAATAGGAGACCTGCAGGGTGCAAACAGTCAAAACTCAGTGACAATGATGACCAATAGAAGACCTACAGGTTGAAAACATTCAAAACTCGGTGACAATGATGACCAATAGGAGACCTGCAGAGTGAAAACAGTCAAAACGTAGTGACAATGATGACCAATAGAAAAGCTGCAGGGTGAAAACAGTCAAAACTCAGTGACAATGATGACCAATATGAGACCTGCAGGGTAAACACAGACAAAACTCAGTGACAATGATAACCAACAGGAGGCCTGCAGGGTGAAAACAGTCAAACCTCAGTGACAATGATGTCCAACAGGAGACCTGCAAAGTGAAAACAGTCAATACTCAGTGAAAATGATGACCAACAGGAGACCTGCAGGGTGAAAACAGTCAAAACTCAGTGACAATAATGACCAACAGCAGACCTGCAGGGTGAAAACAGTCAAAAGGGAGTGACAATGATGACCAACAGGAGACCTGCAGGGTGAAAACAGTCAAAACTCAGTGACAATGATTAACAACAGGAGACCAAAGGAGTGACTGACCGACGAAACGAGGTCACATATCAATTGAGTTATTTTCACAAGCCGCTGTTTGTCTTGTAGTATTTAGCAGTCCTGCGCCTCAAAGCCAGGCAAGATCCCTCGCCCATCGGATCTATGTTCGAGAGAGGATTTTAAGGGAAGCTATCTATTTATATGATGTGTGAATTATTACTTTGAATATGAACATAGGGCTTTCCGTAAAAGGTTTTAGAATAGATTTGGTGATTATTAGCTGAGAAAATACCTCGGACTGTTTCTTATAATTTCTTATAATTATATTACTTATAATCACCTTAACATCACTTATTATCCTTTTACACACTTACCTGATGACACCAGATGGCTCTGTTAGAGTTATACCGTCCGACTGACATTTTTCTGCCTTTGTCAAATTCACTGAAAAGGGAAAACAGTAATTCCAATTGCTGTTAGAAGACCGATCCTTTTCGCTACATACTTTTTCAAAGGCATGAGGCTGCCTGAGTTTCAGGAGGAGTTACAATTGGTGAATTGGTTGGATAAATATTTTATCACGCGGTTTATTATGATGATTTAAGCAGTCACATACCCTTTGGAGGAGGACTGACTGCAAGGTAGTTGAAGTTGAACTTCCTGCTGCACGAATAGTAATATGACTTCCGGTTGCAGGCGGTCTCCACTGTAAGCTGATTGGTTGATGATATGAACGAAGGCAACTTCCGGCCTGAAATTAACCAAAAGTTTACTTTGTCCTGTAAGAAATTGAAAACCATTTTTGGAGGACATCAGTTCTTTTGTGGACCACTGCGTCTTTTTCTAGACACTGAGCTTCACATAGTGGATCCTTCTAGTTTTTCGTGAATAACTACCAATACAAAAATGGCATACCTGACAATCTCGTTATTTCCTTGTCCTAAATCACAGTCATCCTTACACTTGGAGTAAAATAGTGTTCAATGTAATCTTTAATAATTTTATACTAAAACTCTTACATATTACATACAAACAGCAGGGCGGATCCAGAACATGTGGCGCCAACCCCTTGGAAGAAATGTTGGTCGGTAGGTGGGGGGTGGGCCGTGCCTGAGATCCGCCACTGAACAGGATAACCCTTCGTACTTGAAACACAAAAATGACAATATTGCCAATGTTGTCAATGTTGACAATTTACGAAAACCCCACTTGTTTTCGTGTAGATGTACTAACCTCCGCAGAAGGTGAACGTTCTGTTCTCTACCGGATCAGTAAACTTAACGTAAGCAACGTCGCACTGGGGCGAACTCGGTAACTGGTACGAGCCGGTCAGCCGAACCCGAACCGCCTGAAATCAACCGGAAACTGTGTAATTACAAGCGTGACCAAAATAAAACAGGAGAAAGAATTGTTCTTGATGACTTTATTCTTTGAAAGTGGCACTGGACGCCGACTGTGAACCCTTCTCTTTGATTGAAAATGCAGAGTCTCGTGGCAGCAACAACGTTGGGGACGCCAACGTATTCTTTTGGGCGAAAGAAATTTTGACTCGCGGGTGGGGGCTTGTCCCTGGCGTAACCTTTTGGATCCACCAACTTTAAAGCCGAGTGGCATTGAAAGCAAAATTTTTCTTTAATGTTTGTCGTTTTGTCTTTGATCTATTTCTCTTTCGTTTCCACTTTAAATCAATGTGTATGGCTCCTTAGGGTTGTTACCTTTCCTGTCGGAGCGGTGATGTTCCAGCGACATTGAGAGTGTGCTGAAGACGATGACGTTGAGAAACGTAACGTCTTTTCTACGACGTGTTGCGCCTTCAATGACGTCAATTTGTTTGTTCCAACGAGACACGCCTCAGTGCCTGAACGGTGAGAAATACGTCAGCAGTAACCAGGCAACGTTTAGCAGTAAGAAACGACGATACTATTCAGTTACTTCTTACAGCAAGGACTAAAAAATTGTCAAATAGTCACTTGGTTGTGACATCCACGTTTTCCCATAATTCATAATTTTCTGCCAAACCCTGGCAGTATCCTGCGATCGATCGAGTTTTTCCTGAATAATACAAATCTGACATTTCTGGCAGTTTTGTACAAAATTGACATCGAGGATTTCAAAATCAGCAAAAAATAAAGTTGCCTCCAGCGGGATTCGAACTCACAACACCAACCATCTATGGATTAGAATTCCAATGCCTTACCCAATCAGCCACAGAGACTTGTGTTGAACA
>JBCAUG010528302.1:0-14946 GCA_038406175.1 Haplosyllis leylae | reverse complement strand
CCCCAGTTCTTCTACATCATTCAAGATATCTTTTCTCATAGGCCACCATTGAGGCCTCAAATCAGAATTCTTTGCAATTGTCGCAAATATCAGAATCACTTGAACCTTCTTCAGGGTGTATAATAACTTCAAACCTTATCACCAAAGTTACATCTGTGATCATTAAGCTGAGACTGAAAAAGCAGATTTGCGATATATTTCCACATGATCCGTAGTGTACACATCAGAAACGGGCGCCATTTCGGAACCTCATTTCACGATTGTAACGTAAAACTGTTTTCTAGTCATCCAAATTACCAAGGAGAAAAAAAAAACGCTAACTCTTTCACTAATGCGTCAAGGACTACTGATATAATTTGTAACAGTGAGCAAACTGTAAAGTAACAGAAATTACTGTACCACAGTACCTTTCAAAGTAGTTGTACAAGACGTTTTCGACATTCACTACAATTGACAAGATTTTGTCATTTGAACACATGCGCGCATTATGGATCGAGTGGAATTTCACTACCCGTATAAAAATTGTTAGAATTATTTCATATGTTCTATAGATCGATTAAACAGAAATTAACGATGTCAAAAAACAATTCTTAACGCATTTCAGACCGAAAATTCTACTGAATCTGGGAACCTAAATTTAAAAGGACATGTACAAGGTCTCCACTTTAAGAATATGGAAACCACTGAGTCAATTTATTGTAACGCCATTAAACTGTTTTGGACTCGATTTAATCCCTCAAACCCACGTCTTCGAAAGAGGTTTTCCATATCAATTCTTTGGAGCCAATCAGCGAAAGGTCGACGTCAAAATTCTTTCATGAACCCAATGTGCAATTAGTAAGGATTGACGTGATTGGCACATTTTAGCGGGCAACCATGAGAGAATTAGATGATAAAACTTGAATCGGTGTCTGGGAATGTGAGGATGACCTTATTTTTATATATAATAGAAATTATCACTGACACCAAAAATTCTTACAAAATAGTATATTACATTTTGATGGATGAAATTCATAATTTTTAGTGAATTTTTCTCAATTTGTTTCGAAAAGATATCTACAGATATGATTATGATTTCAAGAGACAACAAATGAGGAGGACTCAAATATGCTCAGACACAAATGATAGAAATACATAATTAATTGTGTTCATTACATTTGTTACATTTTACTGCACAGAAAGAACGTTATAGGCAAGGCAATACCGTTACTAATGTTCAATTAGTGGGAATATAAAAAATAAATTTATGAAATCTACCAGACATTTGAGTAAATGATTCCAGTGGTGGGATGTGAAAGATTGTCTGCAGAGGAAGAGTTCTCGACGTAGCAACAAATTGGCATGTAGTACTTTATCAAAAAGTCTATTTATCATTGCTCATTGAAATCTGACTTTGAAGCTGTGAATCCAGTTGCAAAGTCCACAATTTGAAAGTCTGAATTTGCAATGTTTTTGTTTCTATGCGGAGGAAGTTTCATCCTTCACCTGGGAATGAAAGATAAACAACACGTAAAACAATAGTATCAATAGATTTAAATTGTACAGAATTATGCAGAATTCTTGGCACCGGTCATATCATAGTAGATTAAGTGGACTTGCTTGTGAACATTTTGCTCTAAACCATGCTTTACTTTTTCCATTGGTTTTTATTGTTTACAATTTATTCCCATTGACACTCAATTAGTAATTCTAGTGTGTCCACTGTGAGACGATTGCTGAAGCCTTGTTCTCAGCACACTGGTCAACGGGTGCCTTACCAGAACCACTGGAAATTTTAGCAATGTATACCTGTCCCAAGAAGTCTCCATTCATCAATTACACACGATAAATTTGTTATCATATCAATGATTTACCTGATATGGGATGAATTCACCTATCTAATGAAACCAATGACATATGTAATAGGTTGCGTTTGTATATCTTTTCAGTATCTGTGCCTTGGTGGCCGAATGATATGAAACACAATTGGGTTTTCCCTTATGGTAGGTTAGGTCATTTAACAAATTTGTTAAATTAGATTTAGTTAACACAGTTCAAATTGGTGGTAGGTAATAATAGTAATAAACCTAAATGGGTAAATTCACTAGGGCTGGTTTTTTTGCATTTATTACTAGCCTTAGTAAATTTACCAGATGAGGATATGGCCGGAATCGTAATATTGCAATTAAAAGTAACTAGCTCCATATTAGATGGCAGCATTGCAACAACAAAAAAACGTCCAAGGATGAGAAGCAAAGTCGGGTGCAGAGATGACTTTGATTGCAATTTGCAAAATTTTCCAAATTATTTGGTCTTTCAAATATAATAAGAAATACTATGGGAAAACATCAAAGGGTCATCAACAGAGTTGTATGCACCTTCAAAAAATGTCAGACTCTGTTGCTCATTTAGATTGATTAATATTATTGACTACCACCAGTTTGAATTGCATTTAACTAATTTAACAAATTTGACCTAACCTACAATTAAGGGGAAAACTCGAATAAATTGTAAAATTAAATCCTTTTGCCTGTTACTGATACTTGTCACCGAATTCTCAATTATAAAACCAAACATTTCAAATTCAATTTGCAAATTAACCAGATTAAACCTATTGAAAACTTCTTGTATATTTGTTTTCGTATTATAGTGTAACTTTGTGACTGAGACCACCAAGGAAAGACAGACTACTAAGTACTTTACACTTCCTACCCATTCATCGACCAAGGTCTTGTTATCTTTTGTAAAAGTATTATCACGCTGATGGTTTAATGGATCACAGACACTACTTCCGTAGGTGTTCTTGGCCCAAAAAAGGAAGCAGTCCTTCACAAGTGCAGAAAAAAACATTTCTGTGAAGAGTCGTTTAAAAATGAGCAGCTTTCTTACTCAGAAGTCTTCGTCGCGTTAACGTCCGGGAATTACTCCGCCAGGAATGTCACTTTATGTGTAAATAATCTTCTTGCCTTTTCTTTATTTTTCTGATTAAAATAATTTCCTAAAGAGTAGATCTTTTCTTTTTTTAATTTAAACGGTATCAGGTTTTGTTTCAAGGACCCAGTGAACTTGGTAAGGAAATTCTGATAACTAAAATTTTACCTGGTGACTCGTGGTTAACTTGAATATTCATATGCTTCCAGTCGTCCATAATTGTTCTTCCACTTCCAGCCAGGAAGGACTAATCAAGAAGGACCAAACAGGACGGAGGACCTACCACTCAGCACCTGTGCTTCGCCCAATCCCACCGCACCCCCAGATGGACCAGCCAGGGAAGACTAGTCAAGAAGGACCAACCAAAAGGCAGGACCCACTCCACACACTGGCTCCAATCCCAGCAGCCTCCTCCCCTGGAAGGACCAGTCAGGAAGGACTGATCAAGAAGAACCAACCAGAAAGGACGACCAAAACCCCACCAGCCTATGTCGGCAGCCATTGGTCTGCTGGACCGGTAGAATGGGAGGGGTGTGCCTCTTACTGGAAGGTTGCCTTGAAACAAAGTTACAAATCCTAATTGCGAAAATAGCATGATTTAATTTTATTCAGAAAATGATATGAAACAGCTTGAATTGCAGTCTGCAATTAAATGGGATTCTTTCAGGTCAGATGATAGTAGGTCATGGCCTCAAAGTAATTCCACTGCCTTAAAATGTCTGGAACTACTGTGCGTGTAATATTTGTGATTTAACAAGCTTCTACAAACAACCACAATGCTAAGATATTATGATCCACTATCAATATTTCCACTTCCTGTGTGGTGATCAGCCAATCTCCTGTCTACATAATCATATCTGCTGAACTGCTCTTCTTTTTTCAAAAGGATTTTCTGCACAGGGTTAATTCTATCCTACCCTTATATTTTCTCCTCAATTTCCACCAGCTCAATTGTTGGGAATCATATTTATCTTTTCCTTCTGTCTAATATCCTTTGATATCATTGAGAAATCTGGATTGTAACCTTATTAATGCCAACAAAATTACCGGATTAAATGTAATCTCAATAAGGAAATTAGGTGCTGAAAATCACCACTTGTGTTATTGACTTCAGCTACAGTATTCGTATCAACTAGCGAAAACGAAACTTCGCCACGCTTGTTAACAAACTCTTGTAAATATTGTGAAAATAACATTCAAAGTTAGTGTGCAAAATAGCACTTTCATCACAGCTAGTTCAAAATAAATGACACAAAGGGTAAAGAAATGCATTGGCATGGTGATAACTTCCAAGTTTAGTCATGAAATATTTACTGATGGAGTGTAAGAAGTAAACGCAGTTTGTACAGAAGAGTCCTTACATATTACAGGTTTTCGTTGGTAGACAAAAGTAGTTATGTTTCTCGACTCAAGAATTCATATCAATTTCTGTTTAAACTTTGATCATGTTATTTCCCCTTCAGTGTGTGTATCTTTGCTTTAAATGAAAATGAAATTGTGTAAAATGATTAGAAGTTAAAGTATATGTCTTTAAAATGTTCTCTTGATTTTATTTTCTCCAAAAACTAGTCACGATATCTTTTGCTGAAATTTTTAAAAGTCAACAATATAGCGCTGAATATGGTCAAAGTAAATTAGGAAAATAGTATACTACATCTTGCACAAACTTCACTGTATTTAAAAGTTCAGTTTCTTAAAAAATATGGATCACAAAAAGACAAAACCTTCCTTCATGTTAGCTAACATACCAGCAAACCGTCTCTTTTCGTTCTTCTATTTTAATTAACAGATGGATTAGCAGTTCATTTGTGTTTGTGCCAACCAAGAAACTCGTCCCCATCTGCATACTGAAAACTTCAGATTTGCCGTTATTTTCCTTTATCATGCAACATTTTATGAAAGGATAGTATCAGTTCATTTTCTTCTGCTATGGAAGCGGCAAATGTGGAGAAAATTGCTGCCCTTTTGCAAGAAATCACAAAAAGCATCTGACAAAAACATCGACGAAACATACATAGAAATATGGAAATTTAATCAGCTTCTTCTTATTGAAGGAATCCCCACAATGTTGAAATTCAGTATTATGTTCCATCTATTTCAGCAATTGATATGGCAAATGCCAGTTTCATCACAATAGAAAAGACTTTATTTGATCGTTTATTTCGTAAAGTAGTAAAAATAAACTGATATGGTTTTTGGAAAGAGATATTCAGATTGAATTCTTGATTCAATTTATTTTTTGAAAGAATCCATTTCTTACATTCACCTTGAAAAAACACATGTGATATGAAATTTACATCTGTTTCTTGTCTTGAGTTGGGCTGTGAATAGAAATGTAGTAAAGTAGGTAAACGACGTCAATGTAACCGAGTGGTTACCAGGTGCAAACAAATATCTGTTCTGTTAAAGCAAGAAGCTAGAAAAATAGCACTGCTTTGTGAAACACTTGAAGAAACACTACATTGTTTCTAATATAACTTCGTAGCGAGAAATTTAAGTCTGTGAATCCTCAAGTTCCAACATTAAAAAAAAAAACAACAAAAAAAAACATTAACAATGTTGGTATATCTGACAATTTTGCGTTTCAGTTTTGAGATTTTTTTTGCATGTGACATGTAATTTCTAGTAATACATAATAAAAATTAATCGAATAAGTAGTTTGTAACTTATGGGTGCAATAAAGAATTAAAAGTAAAGAAGTGGTGGAGAGTTTATTGTGTGTTTATTGTGTGTTGTTGGTAATTTAGGAAAAACTCGAATAAGATTACATACTGCTTTACTGAACAGAGATGAACGTAAGTATGTCGCTGATTGACTGAACAGAAAAATACACCATTTCTTGTCCTGAGATAGAAAAAAGGCAATGATTTAAATTTTCACATGTTTCATGTTTTCTGAAACAAGAACAAGAACAATACCACAAGGAAAAATCCATGCAAGTTGGGTCCACATTTTCAGAACATGTGAACATTTCCTGTCTTCATTTTTCTTCAAAACATGAAATATCATTTCCCAGGGGAACTTCTACAACTACACAGAAAACTTATCAGGACGTTTCTAAGTTTTCAGCTTTAATGTCAATGAGACAAAAGTTCAGTTACTTTGAAATATTTATAATACTTTGTTTTCTGAAGGCAAACTGTCTCTAAATGGTTTTGTTTTCCATTTACTCTCAGTCACGTGAAACACTTAAGACACGATTTTAACCTTATGTCTGGAGAGAGTTCCAGTATTTAAGCAAAAGGAAATAGTATACCCCCATAGAAAGTTCCTCACTGAACTTAATATTCTATTTACTGAATAAAAATCTGGTTTGTGTGAAATATTGTCTTCTTCAAATAGCAAAAACTTCAACCTTCATTTCGGTATAGATCTATAGATTAAGGAAGCAAAAATCAAAATGTTTGTAAATGATAAACCGATTGCTTCAAATGAAATTTCCTTTGTACAGAGCATATATTGCTCTCAAGCACGAGATAGTCCAGATGTGAACCAGATAGCGACATTCGCACCTAAAGAACACTATCGGTTGAACTTATTGCCAAAGTATATGTGGTTGTAATTTCAGTACATACTAGAAAATACACTGTCACTTGCTTTTCGTTCATTCTAAAACTTTCAGATTCATAAAGTGATAAATTTTAAGGAAAAAATTATCCAAGCTAGCTTCTATCCAAACCCGTATAATTTAGTAGACACCAAAAAAATCAGAAATACAATGGCAATATTTTTTGGAAATAATTTATTGCCTTGTTCGAAAATGCTTTAAGATTGAATCATTCCATCATGCTCTGACTTCAGTTCAGGTCAAACTTTAAAGGAAACTGTTGTAATTCATTGTATATTTCCAGCTGTGCAAATTGACAAAAATGTATAGGTAGGAAACAAACTTTAATTATTAATTTGTTTATTTTATGAAGCTGGCCTTTCAATTAAACTTCAGAAAGTTTTATTACAGTACAAAATTAACATTTTTTGAAGAATGAATTTTTTAAATGTTTTAAATTTATTCAGCAAGTGAAGTTTTTGAATGTTTTCCATTCTCTATGGAAATGTTTCAGATTCTAAATTTAGCTTGTTGCCGAAATTGTTAACAAAGCCTTTTATCATTTAAACATTATGAGCCATAGAAGCTTGATATTTGCAATACGTAGGCATTCTGCTCAGAGTCAAAAGTGAATGGATTCTTGTCTTTAAGTCTTTATCTCAGATTGACATATTATCCCTTCCATCATTCATAAGCAAACACCAAGTGAAGACGATTCTTATGTCGTAACTGTTTGTTAAAGACCAAGTTTCACACAAGCTTTGTACTTCTTAAAGCTCCTATTCAATTGCAAGATTTTAGGGAGTATTTAGTTACTTGTTGTTTTCTAGAGGGTTTATTCTTCAGTTCTGAGGATGTGTAAACAAAGTATTACATCCTTCCATATTCTTCATTGAAACGTGTGGGATTTTGATTTAAATAAAATATATGTTCCCTTTGTGAATGACGATCATTCAGAGAATTTTGTAAATTGGGAAACAGTACAAAGACGTTAGTAGAAAAACAATACAGAAAATTAACAACACACTTGCGTTCTTAGAACGATTACTAATTTTTGTTTTGCAATGTGCATTTGAAGTTAGGTTCATTTACTATTCTCGGTCAAATTTTACGACTAAAATCATTTGAAAAAGTATTCTCTCGTTATTTCTGTATATTTTCCAGACAATATTCCGTGTATGGATGGAGGAATGTCGAAAATGATATTGTGTGCTTTGTAAATTCCTTGATGACGGAAAATGCTGGTGTTGTTTTCAAATGCACAATGTGAGCGTGCTATAGTTCCCTGACACCCTGAAGAAATCTAACATTTACGGCGGTTTAAAATTTTCTTGATGATGCTTTACACTGGTAGTCTATGAGAATAGATAAAGAATACATCTGTCTAAAAATGATACTACAGAATTATATTTTCTATCAGGGCGATCCGACAAATGTTGGAATTTTTCCAGTAAACCCCAGGATGGTTCTGGATATTCAGATTCCCCTATGGAAAGTAGGTCTTAAGCATGTGTACTGTTCGAAACCTGTAAATATCAGGGACATTCTAGAAAATTTTCAATGTCAGTCAGATTACCCAAATATGAAATATAATTGTGCAGTATTATATTTGAGACAAATGTATTCTACTTCTACATTGCTTCAAAACATATTAATATTATCTTATGGATAACCATTGTAAGACTTCAGTCAGAAACTTTTAAACCCTTGCAAATGTCAGATTCTTTTCATGTTCCGTTAGGATGCCTGGATCTGGATTTATGAGACCTCTAAATTTTGCTTTCTCTTATGGGTTCCTCATAATAAATGCCTGTAATATTATTCCCTGCAGGAAGTTTAGGAATTTCAGACAAGTTTTATGGAAGTGTCAGATTATTCTGATTCCATTGTAGTCTATTGGAAGTCAGTCTCAACGAAACTTAAATTCCGAACATTTGTTATTCTAAATCAACAAAAGTTACACCTATCTGAGGACTCATCTTTACAGGTATCTTGGAATATTTACCTAATTAGTGTTTAAATTTAATTCTGGAAAGAATGGAAGATATGTCTTATTTTTCTTGACCATGTCATTTTTATTATTCATAAAGTTTTGACTATAAATAGTGGGATAATTGACTTTATATGCTTTGCTGCCTTGTAAAAAGAAAATACAATTTGAATGATGCTGCATGAATTGTGAGTAAAATATTTCGTGTGTTATTCACACTTTGACTTAATCAGCCATTGATCACTTCGGATTTGTGGCTCGTCTTTTCACAGTTTCAAGTGTCTGAACCTTTTTTCATAATGATGAAATATTTTATCATCGTTTGGAATCGGATAAAACCCATTTTAACATGTAACTGCAATGGCATCATAAATGGTCGTGAATGTCGGAACGTATATGCTGGTCTATCATGTTTGAGTCTTTGGGAGGTTTAAAAGCACTCAACAGTTCAAGTTCATAACTTGTTTTTACTATTTACATTGCAACCTACCTCATACTGTAGTCAATTAGTCAAGAGTTCACAAAAGAATGTAGCCTAGTGAATCACTTGAAAACCTTCATTAAATGCTCATTTTGTACTGCCAGGTGCTAAATATATTTTTGCATCTAGGTTAACACGATTTTAGAAATTGTTGTTATGGGAGCTCCAGGAAAAAGAAATAGGTCTATCATGCCATTCTTTTAAAAACAATAATACATAAATGATATCCAAATGCTAAAATAGTTCATTTTCAGCTCATCAGGTGTCCACTGAAAATACATTCCTGTGTTATAAATACTAAGACTAAATGTCGAACACCTAAGACCACAAAAGGTTAATAAGCCTTTTCTCATCATGCAGCATGAGGCACAGGTTGCTACTTGAGACAGTACATTTGTTGAGTGTGTACGCTGTGTATGCTGTTTTGTGTTGCTGCTATTTTTTGGTCTCTGAGGACTTACCACACCTTTCAACAAGAGCTTCAGAAACTGATATACTTAAATTAATTAACGCACAATCTCCCTTAAACGTAATGTTCCCATGTACTCAAAATTAGGACAAAAGATAGTAATAGATTTTGCGATTTTTTTTTGAATTGTCAAAAGACTTTTTCTATTTTCTAGTATCAGACATCTAAATGTCTGCTTTGATCTTCCTTCTGAAGGGAGTGGAATTCAATCATGATTCAAATAATCTATTTTTGGAAATGTACACTGTATATCAGAAACCTACGCTTCGTCATGGCAGAGGATTATAGCAGCTGACCAGTTGTACTTTCTTCAATTCAGTCTGTGTGTATTTGTGGTGTGTGGCATGGTTTCTCTATTACATCTAATCTCTATCAGTTAATATTCCATGTATCAACTGAATCAATACCAAGTATATCTTCAGTTATTTGACCTTGTGGAGTCTAAATCTACTTCTTCAGAGGCTCACCAAGTACTGACAAGGAAATTAACATCGGAGGTACTCCCTTCTCTTCTCTTAATAACTAATTTTCTAATTACCTAGTTGCTAGCCACTTCGCTTTGTACTCAGCGTGACAGGTGAAAACAAAGGCAAATTGATTTCCAATGAAGTTAGTGATCTAGTCTGGATCATTACTGCTCAAAAGGAAGATTGTTTTTCCTCGAGGGCACAATGATATTGAAGTAACTAGCAGAGGAGGCAATGGATCATTACCTTTTTAAGCACACTTTGGCGACATAGCCACAAGGAAACCTGAAGACATTTGTACCAAACGTGAGTCTACGTTAGGGTACTTCAAGGGTTTATTTGAGTTTTTCCAAACAGAAAGCAATAGGGATCGCATTTCCAATCAATTGTTTGTAGGGATTTTGGAATGAAGAATAAGGGAACCATACCATTTATCTATTTGATTGGATGAATATTTTACCTTTAAGTGCTGAAGGTAAGACAAAAGGAATGAAGAAGCTTGAACAGCATTAACAGATATAATAATTTCGCTACATATTATCAATGGTCTTTATGTCATTGATGAATCACCTTGTATTTTCTTCATTGCATCACGAAAACAATTGAGCTCATACGAAAAAGGTTTTACCCATTCTGCTATTCATGCCACCGTTTCTTTGGAGGCTGCATTTCTTTTTGCTAGATATTGGTACTGTAGGTGGCTGATGCTTATTAGAACCGAGAGTGAACTTTAGAGTTGAGCTGATATGTCTTGGTTTACTTACCAAGTGAGTTCATGTAGAAGCTTATGGTACCCAAAGTCTATGATACCCATAATCTATAATTTCGAAATAATCTACTTCACTTGCACAATGTGTTCCGAATCTGTGCTGAATTTGATCGTTCATTCAACAAATGGCTCCCCATAAAGGTCATTACATTTGAGGCATGGGATTGATCAGTTCAAAATACAAAAACTTGAGTCGCTGAGCAGCTCCTCGTTGAAAAAAAGATTTGTTTCACATGCAAACAAATTTAATGCCGAGATAAAACCGGTCAAATTTACACCTGCAAAACCTTGCTTTGTTCTCAAGCCAAAAATAGGCTAGAGCACAACACATCGCCCGTCGTCAGTGCGGACATCCATTTGCAGCTGTTCAACAGGAACGTTTTGACGTGACAAGAAATTAACACAAGGGATCCTTCTTTGGTTAATCAGTTGCGACGTGTAAACATTTCCTCGTTCCCAGCGCGCCGTCCAAAGGCACAGCACTGTTATGCTGCCAAAATCCATTCTTTCACTCGGTTCTTTGAAATTTCCAATCAAAGGCTATTGAAGTAAGCAGTTTCAAAGCTCGAATCCCCCAGCTTGCTTTGATGTAGCACCAACTTAACGGCTTTGGTTGAAAGGAATCTAGAGGTTACATGATTCTGTGAAATTTATGTTTTGGCACTTTCGGAGAAATGTGTACCTTTACCCTTTACCTCTCTGTAAAAGTCATCTGTCCCTGAACCCGTCAACAGAAGTAGCTATAAATAAAACTATGTGCCAGAAAACAGCGGAAGCACAGTTATATCTGCTAGGGTGCAATTGTATTGGAGCGAAGGCGAAAGCGAAAAGCGACATCGCTTGATTTCCCAGTTCTGTGTTTACATTGAGTATTCATGTTTTTCCTATTTTGGTTTTGAAATTAGGTGAATTCATCCAATTAGTAGAATTAGACAAGTGCTTCATGGACACTGAAATCTATTATCTATGAACAGTAATTTGTCCACACATAATGTATTTAGCTATCTATGGATAGTGCAAATTCATTTTTCACTATCCATGGAGAATGCTCATTCATTTTTCACTATCCATGTATAATGCTACATTATCCATGAATAGTGAACAGCTCCATGGATAATGCAAATGAAGAATTTACCTATCCATGAATAGTCAATTCTACTATCCATGTGCAATTAGATGAATTAGTCTAATTCATCTAATGCAACAAGATCCAAAACCAAAATAGGAAAAACACGATTGAGTAAGATCAAAGAAAGTTTTCTCTTCCGCTTTCGCTTTGGTCCAATATTATTGGACCTTAATCGTAGTTCATACCAGTCAGCGCAAAGAAAAATGAAAAAAGAACAAAATTAGGCCATTTTATATAATACTTTATGTAAGTAACAACGAGCTCTTTTCTGTGTAAAGTAAAGGACTAAACTTCGAGAGTGTAATATCAAAATGTCAATGTCCCAAGTTCTGAAACTTCTTTCTGCTGTTAACGAACCTTCACACGAACTAGATCTAAATGTCTTCTGTCCTGTACATTTGTATTACGAAAGGAAATGCAGTGATATTTCTGTTAATGAAGGGCGAATTCATCTGAGTCCAATTGACGTTTCATTTCACCTTATTGCCGCGGAGATTCCTGCAAAGATGTAAGTCATCAGCAGTGCGGTTAGCGTGCCATGCTGACAGGTTTCTGATAACTTCATAAGGAATAAGTTGATAGTAACACATTAAGTAAATGGAATTGCTCTCAGTCAGGCAATGCCATGTTATATTATGAAATGTAAAATATCGTGGAAATGCAGTTTTCAGAGTACATGTTGTTCGATAAATTCTCTTCATCTTCTTAGGTGTTTAATCAGTGGCTGCAACAAAGTTTTTCTATAAATTGAAAGATTTTTGTGTCACAGGCTGTTATCTTAAGTTTTTATTTGAAGCCCATTACTAGAAAAAGTGAGGTCGTGTAAGCAAGGTTACACGTAAACAAATGAGCGTCATCTGTCATTAAGTTCCCTCATGTGACCATATATGGCCATGCAAAGAAAGGTGTGTCTGGAATAAAATTTCTATTGGATCAAGTCTATTTGTTTACCCTGCAAAGGCACCATCTGCATATGTTCATTGAAAGAAGACAATCGATAGCAATAGCTAGTAGTGAAGGTGAAGGAAAACTGAACATTGTGGATCTACTTAGATTCCATTTCATACAACTTCAAGTTTCCTTCCGTACTCTTGGATGTCCAGCTCCGAAGTTAGAAGCATTGATAACTTTGTTAAATGTGACGAAAATCCTTATCTTTTAATTGGAAAAGTCAGTATCTGGTCTAAATATGCAAAATAAAATATAAAAATAAGGAGTGAAAAATCTAAGATAGTCTAAGGTATAGTACAAAGAAGTGAGAAAAATATTTTGAAATGTTACACCATGGTGTTAATTGATAAAAATCAACACTCAAATAATTATTTTGCAACTCGTTCTCCACATTCGTTCCGATTCTCTCCTTTGCGGACAGGTCAACCAAGTCCGGTAATTCATTTTCGCACCTCAAGGAAAACTGATACGGAAAACCCCGTCAGGGATTTTGGAATCTTTTCTTCTGATTAAAATTAGCTTCCAATTAGAAACATAAAAAGTAAGTTTTTCTTTTGCACTCAGTGTCATAAGTAAAGGTAAGGCAAATTGATTACGAGTAAATGTATCGATCACTGTTCAATTCCTTGTAACTGCGTAAACAAGTGATGAAGTGGTCGTTTGAAGTACTCTATATCAAAGCCAGAAAGTCAATATTCCCATTTTAGATGCACCGCGCACAGTGACTAACATCTCACCGATAGCACCCGAGGGAAACCAGTTCGAAAAGGTACTGAAGTAAGCACGTTTTCTTTGTACAACGTCCTTGTGTCGCAGACGTTGTTTGGTTGGATGGTTTGTTAATTTCTATTCCAGGAAAATGTGTGGCCGACCCCAAGCTATTATTGCCTAATTTTTTCGCACTCGACTAGTACGTTATAGAATGCTATTATTGTTTTTATTTAATACTGCTGAAAATTTTTTACCAATATAGCCGTCCATCTGTGTTATATCATTTTGTTAAAATGAATGTCTCTGATGTTTGAGTCTATAATCACTGTTAAAAAAAGATCACGGGCTGATGATCTTTTTCTTAACGCTGATTTCAGACATATATCTCCTAATACACTGATATAACCCTCTATTTAACTACAACTTGTGTTTGGAGACAAAAGGCGAACGGGGAACAACAAGTAACTAAATACTCCCCAAGATATTGCAATTTGAATGAGGGCTTTAAGACCTTGTACAATAAGTGTGTGAAATTTGGCCCTTTTCAAACACGAGGAAGAGAGAATGGTCCTGGGATATTATTTGTCCTGGAATGCTGTAAGGATAATACAGACTGTACGTCTATGTGAGATATAAACCTCACCACAAGGATTCCCTCAGTTTTGATTCTGTGATGAGAATACTTGCACAATGTTATTAGTTACAAAAGAATTGTTGGCAACACATTGTGAATTCTTTCGTCCTGAGTATCACAATAAAACATGACGGTGGTTGAATGATCGTATGTCCAGTGCGTTCTGAAGGTATACGCAGGGCTCAAGGGGTCGTTAGGAAACCGTATTTAAAGTTACACAAGCAGTTCCTGAGGAACAAGTGTAGAATGTTGACCACCATCTACATAAATGTATATGTGTATATATTTATATATATTCATATAATAAGATGTTATATTTATAATTATACATATGTATAAATATATATATATATATATATATAAAGAAAAATAAAATTAAAAAAAAAATGAAATGAAAATTACAGAAAAAAAAATTCAAGCAGAAAACCCAAGTCTTCAACAGGAGACTACAACAGGAGACTTTGAGACAAGGGCACGTCTCAAGTAGGTATAAGTCTTCCACAGGAGACTTCAAGGAGAGACTTCAACATGAGACTTCAGTACGGCAACAACGTGCTGGCCTTCTCTACACCTATATCGTCGGCGTCAGTGGCTAACGCCATGTTCCTGCTTGCACAGAGTCCCTCTGGTATACTTCTCTAAAAGTGCTGTCAGCATGTCGGCGCATTACTGTCATTCAGTTCAATTGGTATTTGGTCGGCTGATCAGCGCGTCGGCACATACAGTTTTCAAGGGCATTAGGTCCTCATAAGTTATCATTAACTTCTCTTCTGAGATTGCTGTAGCTACATCGGCATGCCGGTGTGTCGGCATGTCAGCACTGTATACCTCTTGAAGCAATGCTACATCTGCATGGCCTTACATGCTGACACGCCGACACGCCGACTT
>JBCAUG010528301.1:0-29631 GCA_038406175.1 Haplosyllis leylae | reverse complement strand
TACTCCGTGTGCTCGGGCTACCATAAGTACCCGTGCAGCCGCCCCAACCTTACGGTAGGAGGTTTGCGTGTTTAGGCATTTTCGGACAGCTGCCCGCCTCTCCACTCGGAAGGAGAGGCTAGTATTAAGGTTGACTGCCAGCAGGCGCACCTCCTCGCTTTGCTGGCACGACATATATGTTCTTTGCTACATGTTAATTTTCAGTAACAAGTTGTGCGTTGTGTAAAACATTTAAGGCATTCAATGCATTATAGATGACAATCGTTGTTTTACTCGTTTGGTACCTCTCTACCTCAGATATTTCGTACTGATGTTCAGTTAAAGGGGTTTATAAATATTTAGATGTTCACGTTATTTTCAAATTAGGATTGCGTTGTATCAAGCAGAGGTACCGCTGTTGGTACGTGACCCATGCGCGGTACTCATACAGTTGGTGCTGACTATGCCCTGCACTCTCGCAAGAGGTAATTTTTTTTTAAAGCAAACAGTTAAAATTTAATATATTGTCCTTTATGCTTCAGTAAAATAATTTATTACATATTCGCCGTTTGCAGAGCATTATGAATGTTTAGTGAAGTGCATTTACAACCTAGTGTATGTACAAGCTTGTGCAGTAATAAGTTGTAAGTTTACTGCCGAAGAGAGGTCAGCCTGGTGGATGAAAGCAAAGCAGGTATAGCTCCCACTTTGAACTAAATACATTCCATAAAATTAAAGAAACAGGTAGACTTTTCCGACTCTGAATTGAGCGTTAAAGAAATATTGTCATACTTTACATGTGATATTATTTCTGACGGTAAGTACAAATTACAACAACTTAGGAACGCTAGAACACCATCTCAAAAACAAATGTCAAACAAATGCTGAAGAATGTGAATCAAGCCCTGACATACGAGTGTGTTACTTTTGGATTGCTTTATTTTAGGTGGAGCTAACGACAATGGAAGGTCTTTTAGGACATGTCATACATTACCTCGGTGTCAGTAGTGTGTATGAAGATGGCTGTATTGACCCGCACGTACCAGCTGTAAGTTTGACCCTGAAGACCTTTCAGCAATGTCATGTAGACACGAATGCAAACACATTCTTATACATGTCCGTATTTTGTTGGGCACTTTGACAAGTACGGTGCATTCTGATTTGTTGGTGACTGATAAATGGCCAAGACAAATATCTTATGTTATTTGTAGTTCATCTATTAGATATGTCAAGGAAAGTATTTCACATATTTCTATCCGAACTGCAGATACATGCCAAATTTCCTGTGCATGCAATATAAATGTGGCTAGTGCATTAATTTCATCATGTTTACGGTATGTACTAAAATTGTTTACATGAAACGAAGCCGTCTTCGTTTTTCTCCCAGTTTACAGGCAGAATATTCACATGAACGAGATTTTTTTTCAGATTTGTCAGAGCGTCTGGTCGCCGCAAAGCGTGGTGTCGGAAATCGAAAAGCATTGCGTAGCATATTTGAGATTAGCGGCAGTGCTGAAGTTTCATCTTTATGACGAACCTTTACCGAACTTAGAACCTAATGTACGCACTACTGAAGTTCATTGATTCAACGTAATCGGACAAAATACTATGCGCTGATTAATTTAAGTATATCTCTGATAATATGTGGGTGATTTCTTGAAAATGTTTTAATATTACTTCAGGAAGCAAATTTAGAAATGAGAACGGTACAGAGGTATTTGAATATGTTGCCAACACCGCAGAATGTCGCTAATCAAGCATGTAGTGCGACAGACGATGCCCTGTTAAATACAGGAGTACACTGGATGTGTGCGAACCCAGAGACTTTAGTCCTGTCGTGGTGCAATCAATTCACAATGTTCGTCAACAAACAGCCTTCTGTGGGAAGGGTTAGTCAAATAATGTTAATGAAATTATCAACTTAACTTGTGGTGAAGTTAATTGAAACTGAACGAAAATGAACGGAAAATTAATTGTCCAACAAACATCAAAGAAAAATATTTAACGTAAAGTCTTCATCCTATTACTCGAGAAAAGAATTCAATCCGAACTGTATTTGGAAGAATTTTGTTTTTAATTCCTTGTTATTACATGTTTTAAGTATTTGTATATTTTACCATTTAGATGTTATTAACTCAGGACTGCCACTGGGAACCTCCTAAACTTTTGAATCTTCCAAACAACTACGATGCAATCTTCCAGACGTACAGAGAAAAACATTGTCGTAACTGTAGTACGGTACCACGAGATCCCGCCCTCTGCCTCATGTGTTCACAGCTGCTTTGTTTTCAAGAAGACTGTTGTAAACAACACGGCGTGTGCGAATGTGTTCAGGTACTTCTTGGGTATTTCTCAGTTCGAATAACTTATTCAGTGAATTGAATTCAACTAGAATATAATGAAGGATACTTCGTGCCATTACATTTGTTTTGTGCATATGTGTTTCTATCGTTACAGCATTCAGTAGACTGTGGAGGAGGTACAGGGATATTTCTCATTGTTAACTCGTCCATGATCGTGATTGTTCGAGGTACTCGCGCTGCGTACTGGGGGTCTGTGTACCTCGATGAACATGGCGAGGAGGATAGAGAACTCAAGTATGGACTACATTATATTAAATGCGTACGCCAATCTCAAATTAGCCTGTTTGTTAGAATGTTGCTTTGTGGAGTTTTTTGGCAATGATAATTTGATATGAAAATATTCTATTCCAGGAGAGGCAAGCCATTATATTTGAGCGAAGGGCGCTACAGGATTCTACAAAACCAGTGGATAAACCACACGTTTGATCACTCACCCAAACGCTGGAGTTTCCATCAGGGTAGACTGTAATGTGAGACACACAGTATCCGAACACCATTAATTTCAAATGCTAATTAGGATCAGAACTTCTAAATCGAAGACACCTGTATTTACTGATTTACGTTATTGTTACTTTCTTAGCTTTTGATTTTCAACGTAAATTATGTAGTAATTGAAGAATATATGTTGGCCAAACGCTGGGAGTGAGGGGTTAATACTCAAAAGTAAAGATGATAACGCTTTAAGACCGTGTGACTTTGCAAAAAGCCTATGTGATCTGTAAACAAATTGTTTCACTGTAACTGCAGTAACTATGTAGGCGCATCGGATATAAATTCTACGGAATATTGAACCTGTTTTGTCAATGCCCTCCATATCAATGCACCAGACCCTTACCAGGGATGACAGCGGCTGTTGACGGCTCAAGTAATTCACATTCGTCCATAGAAAGTTTTTGGCGCTTGTCATCCAAGGCGGTTGTATCAGGTGTCAGGAGAGATAACCCATAGTAATAGAGAATATAAAACAATTGCTGTGTCATGGCACTCGTGTTGTCAACATCCGATAGCAGGAAGCGAGGTTTTGTTGTGTTTAACAGACCTTCCTCCAGATTAGTGTTTTAAGCAAATTATTTGTTTTAGGTGTATCTTTCATGTAATCAGGAAAGACGTAATTCATTTCTTATGTTACAAAAATAGGAAATTCCTTTTGTAAGTCAAATAATCGAGATATTCCAAAATAACACATTTCTGGCATTTTTGTACAAAATTGACATCGAGGGGTTTTAAAAAGTTTCAGCAAAAAATAAAGTTGCATCCAGTAGGAATTGAGCTCATCACACTGACCATTACTGGTTTAGAAGTCTGCTGCTTTTCCAACTTTGCTAATCAGTTATAAAGTCATGCTGTATTGAAGCTAGAAATGATCCTCCAAGTCGAAAAAGTGAATTGGTGCCTGAAACAAAGTTCAGTTCAGAGATCACCTATTCAACACTTGTCTGGTTGGCAGAATTGGATGGGCATCAGACTTCGAAACCGTGGATCCGAACTTTTTTACTGAAACTTTTTAAAACCCTTCAATGTCAATTTTGTACAGAAATGTCAGATTTGTATTATTTAGGAAAACGTCAAATATTTTAAAAAACCTTTGAAAACGTCACACCTTTTCTCGGATTATACATTTGCGGGGTTAGTAGACACGTGACATTAGACCTCAACAGTGAGCCGCGAGTAAATGAATCGGTTTTTACGGTATTTTTTCTTGACAGCTTATTTCAGTTGAAAGTACTATTTGCAGTGGAACTATGTTCAGCTTTACGTTTTTCTTATTATAATTTACCTAATGTTTTCAGGTTTTTTGTACTTCGCATTTCTATTACAGTTTCTTTGTATTGATTTTAATTATCGACTTTGTTGTTTTTAACATCGTTACTTGCGTCTCGTGGCATTTGTTGCCTGTCGATTGTTAAAGATTTGTTGTTAGAAAATATCAACAGACATAATAAACATATAATATATAACTACGACGCAGGGTTTGCTTAGTTTTTGTATACGTTTATTATCACAAGAAATGATTTACAGTTATGAGAGACCTACATGAAAATGAAATGGTGATTTTGACTGAAATGTATAAAATTATCAAGTACAATATATTAAATCTGTAAATGCACCAAAACTGCCAATCTATAGAAGTTAACATTTACAATACCAATTAACGCTTGCACGCTTTTGTGAAATCCTGAAAATGATAAACCTGATAAATAGCGTACTCAATCACCGATGTCGTGCACTTTTTCAAATGAATTCAATATCAACTACACATTTATTGTAACTACGTATTGGGATAGATATCCACATAGATTCCAGGTTCACATTGTTCATACTTCAAATGGTTGTTTAAATACCGGTATTCTTGTTTTTCACGATACGCATTTCTGTCAGATCTTGAAGTGGATATCTACTCCTTGCTATTACAGGTTTTAATTATTTTATGAAATGCACACAATCTAGCAAGTACTGGAAATATTAATAACCAATTTGCCAATTTGAATTGTTATAATTCTTATAAATTACATTTCACTTCTGTTAGATCTCAGAGATCTGTCAGATTTGCTTACTGTAAAAAACCTCATTCTCTAACAAACTTGAGTCGCTCGTGAATCCATAACAGCTACCAATGTGAACATGATATTTATGTGATGGGTTAACAGTATATTTACTTTTTAATGTCTATAACTATAAAACAATTGTAACAAGTAGAATCATAACAAACAAAACAGCTTGTCCTCTGGACCAAATTTACACGCGACAATTTACTTGCGTAGTCAAATAACAATCACTATCTTACATTTATACGTTTCCTACGTCTTGTATGAAGGATTATGGTGAATAAGACATGCACTGGTATTTACGCTAAATGCCATTCATTTATTAATTACAATAACACTCAAATATGTACTGTACTATTTATACACGTAGAAACATTTGGTTATTAATCAGCAGTTATTTTTAAGTAAGAACACAAGTAAGCCAGCTACTCTCAATTCTCCAATCATCTCAAAATTGCTCATTTCACCGAGGTGTTGTGGACAGTTTTTCTTTAATTTTTGTTTCTGAACTACTGCTCAATACTTCATTTTACTATGGTTGCTACGAAAGAAGCGTTCTTGAGCACTGTGCTTGTACATCTATCTAACTTGCATAGTTAGCAAACAAGACAATAATGTTTAACATTTAGTACTACAAATCCAAAGGCCATAATTCTATTTATAAAATGTTTGTGTTATCTCTAATGCCACTAACAAGTTCACAACTGTCATTAATGCCGTTTATAATTTCCCTAATTTTTTTCGCCATCTATCTCCTGCCCAGTGTTGGTACGAAACTATAGGATGCGAAAATTGTAACACTTATATATACACATTCCTACTATGTACACGACCTTTAATCGAGTTTTTCTACATTTGGACATTTCTTACCAAATTATGGCAGAATCCTGCCAGCATTGATCTTCAGTGGTCGCTAACCATTAAATGTCAATCCTGGCAGGATTCCGCCATGATTTGGCAGAAAATGTCGAATTGTAGAAAAACTTGACTGTCTACTTAAGTATAAATATTATTTCTTATTATTTGGCACTTAAAATAACATTTTCTTTATCTTTCATGCATACGACTTCATAAACAGATAGATGGTAACATTTTACCATTGTCAAAATTAATCGAAAGAACAACGTATTACAAGCACCAGGCTGTAAGTCGGATAAATATGCTTCAACTAAAACATGAAATAATAAAACAAAGCAAAATGTGAAGATAATTACTGGTTTGGTTAAGCTAACAGCTTATTTATATATACTGTGTAAATTAGTAGTTAAATACTCGAAATGACTCAATTAAAATAGTATACTTAAAACATACTAACAGCACCATTGACCCACTTAATTCACTGTGAAATGAATGCACTTTCTCAATGACATTAAAAACACATCTCCACTAAAGGAGTACTACGTACGTTTCAGTTTGGAATGTCATATTTGTGAATTTTGTTTCCTTATGAAATGTGTACCTGTTTTTTCCAATTCCGTATGCCAAAAACATATCCCAAGGATACATTTCACGATCCTATGTGTATGTCTTCATATTAAAAATACATATGTGTATGTGAACTACATTAAGAGGAAGGTTTGTGCGGTTGGTGTCTGGGAGATGAAAGCTGTGTATCAACACTTCGTTTCGGGGGTGGTGGTGGTTTCTTTTTCAGGGAGGGGGTGTTTGCTTTAGGGAGTCCCTCTAATAATTCGGCTGGTGGTGGGGGCAGATCATCTAAATTCTCTAAACCTGGGGACATTGGAGAAACTGGAGCGTGGTAATGGTGATGAACGTCTTGTACTGGTTTTGGTATGGGTGCAGGTACTTTGTAGTGTATATCTCTTACTGCTTGGTGCTGTGGTTTTGGAATATGTGCTGGGGAACCTAAGGGTTGGTGATGCAATGCAGGCGACATGGAAGGCTTAGGTGAGGGTTCGGGAGGACCTGTCGTTGATTTAGACTGCTTTTGAGCTAAAGCCCTTTGTAAATCTTCCATGAAGTTTGGTTTAGCTGCCTCAGTGGGCTGTGGTAATTTAGTTCCACTATCCCTTCTCTGCGGTGTTGATGGTTTGGGTTTCGGAGCTACAGCTGGGGGTGGCGCACCAGTCGACCCTGATCGCCGGTGACCTAGTGATGCATGCTGAACCTGCTGATGTGGTGTATGCATGGGACTGTTTGGCACGGATTGGACTCCCTGTTGGTTGTTCATTATGTGAGCACCGTGGACACCACTAAGTGATGACACTGGTTGATGTTGTTGCACGGGGGGTCTTTGTTGAAGACTTGTAGCACCAATTTGTTTCGAGGCATCAATATTGACAGTTTGGTCAGGGGGCAGAGGGGGTTTAGCTAGGGTCGCCGGGGGAAGAGAATGTTGAGACTGTTCTTGCTGCTGTCTCCCAACGACCCCAACGACTAATCCTGTGGGCGTATCTGACACCCGAGTAGAAAATGGACTCTGATCTCCCAGAGATTGCTGCTTTGGCGTCGACACGCTGCGTCTGGGGCTACTGACTAATGGACTCGGAGGCGGAGGAAACTGTTGGCTTTGTATACCAGCACTGACTTCGGAAACAGCAGGAGGTGGTGGCGGTGGCGGGTCAGTCGATCTGCTTTGTCCGTGTTTAATTCTCTTCAGTGTTTCCTCTGACCGTCGTTGCTGAGCATGTGCCGCCACCTGCTCTGATAACTGCTTCGTAACTTCCGTTGTGACTGGTAAATTTGGCGTCATCTTGGCTGGAGTTCTGTGATGCTGATGCTCGCTACTCTCTGAACCCGATGACTTACGCCTTATGACCGTATCATAAGAACAGTGTTCCATATTATCCACAAAATCATGTCCACTGTAGGAGCCCCCTCTACTACTGCCTCTCCTTCCCTCCTTGATAGAATCAGCTGAAGCATGACTGTCTCTCCTCCCCAATGAACTATCGCCAGAGCTAGTACTATCCCGCCAGCGGTTGGCACCGCCCTCCATATGCAAGTCACTTAAACTGTGACCAGGTACAACATCTCTCTCGTCCCATGTGGCTATGCTGTGTTTAGCACTATCATAGTTCATTAACAATTGGCTTCCATGCTACAAAGAATATAAATACATACTGATATGACACTTTAAACCTTTTAAACTTACCCTCAATCCTTCCATTACATGGGTTTAAACATTGGAAATGTAGAAATACACATTGTAGAAATTATATACTAAGATAATTAAGTGAACTGTGATTCCTTACCTTTGCAATTCTGATACCAATTACCCAACGTCTAAGTGTTTGTACATCTTCGCAGCACAAATACTTAATGTATTTGGAGGCCTTTTTCTGGATCTGCGGGTGCTACAATTAATAATTATTAGCAACATCGGAATTAAGATCGTGTTCTTTGAGTTTATTTCATCTGACGGATAAATGAAGCGCAAACGAGCGCGACAATTTACCTTGAGAGCGAAGCAGTAGTCACTTGGTGCTTTGTATTTCTTTTTCCATCCACGTCCGCGATAAATATCAACATAATCCAGCTGTTGTAAGCAAACCAGGTCTCGCGATGACTGAAAATAGGTTAACAATATGTTATTATTTGCACGCAAATGAATGTGTAGTTTATCTGCACAATGCAAACTCTCAATTACGCTTACGTCAAATCTAGATGTCAGCACATAATACGCATATTTCTCTAAATGCACGACTCCTTTGACGACATGTACTAGTTTTTGTGCCTTCAAAAAAAACACTCGCCAACAAAAAGTACGTAAGTAAACTATCAACTTTCCAATCTTTCGTCATTCAAGCAGTGAACAACATACCTGCCCTTTGCCCACACAGGAAACACTGTTTAGTTTTCATATCGTTCTGTGTTTTCAGCCAAAAATTTCTACTCGATGCGCTGTATTTTATTATTGCAGCCATAAATTCACTATTGTTAATTTCTTGGTTAACTTGTTCAATTCTTTTACCTTGCTCTTTCCTTTTGGGTTGTAGTATATCCCGGAGGCTCTGAGGACAAAGTAGAATCTTTTCCACGCTTTCTTACCCTCTGACTTCAAGTACAGGGGTCCTTCTATTTCTGGTACATGACCTCCACTGTCTATGGAGAAAAACTCCTGAAACAAAGAAAGAAAGATGAGTGTAACATACAAATACTTTTTGGAGTTGATGAATAAAACCTCGTCATTATCAAGTACATAGCAAATGCGTTGTCATACTTATCCATAAGTGTGTAGTAAATACTTTTGATAAGGAGTTCTATGTAGCATTTCAAGACCGTCATTGTTCAAGATACAATGACGTGTGTAAATGAAAAAATACTGACCTGTATCAGTGCTTGTCTTGAACTTTCTCCATGTTTTGCCGGAGAATCTGAACCAGGATTCAGTAAGTATTCCTACAAAAGATATTGTATATTTATTTCAGTGCTAT
The DNA here is from genome assembly GCA_038406175.1 of Haplosyllis leylae. Lineage (NCBI taxonomy): Eukaryota > Metazoa > Annelida > Polychaeta > Phyllodocida > Syllidae > Haplosyllis > Haplosyllis leylae. The sequence goes on along the minus strand of JBCAUG010528301.1, from coordinate 20,346 downwards.
TCAGAGATACCACTCTTTAAAATCAAGTTATCAATGAAGAAACTATGCTAATTAAATTCGAGTCAATACAGAAGATACTGTGCCAATAAAATAAGTATTTAATTACTGATACTGATGCAGAATGCGTTCATCCTTGCTATGTCCATAACACTGTACACTAATATTACCTCTGGATGTCTGAAAACATCGTATTTAGCAGGTCTTTCGACAAATAATAGTTTGTTGTTGCTCTCTCGTGTCCACATCAATAAATTTTCTACCACGTTATCATGATCTTCTAGCATTCTCTCTGTTGATGAGAAATAAAATATTACTCTTATGTTTTTGGGTTTAAATAATTTAATTATTTTTCCAATTAATAATCGCAATTCGGAACACTGTGACTAATATCTTAATTTATCTTAATATTAAGGTCACACAAGAAAAACTGTTTAGACCTAACAGATAAAAATATCTATCAAACTTTTAGGAAAGATGCATGCAATGTTCTGTCATGTACTTTTTTTGTTTTGGTTATTTTTAACAAGAAATGTTGGCACTGACACACACATATGTGTCTTCGACGTATTTTACTACTTCTCAACACTACGAACAGCAGCTGTTAATATGTTTTTAACATATAAAAACGAATAAAATAAAAGGATCGATTGCTGACATGTCATGTCGGAAGCTTTACTTTATCTAGACATAAGCAATACACATGCCGTGATATTGTATATAAACTGTCAGTAAGAGAGAGCATTTAAGAGAGAAGCAACTCTGGGATCCAAGCCTATCTGTGACTAGAAGTGCTCTAACAGATTTCCTGACATGTCTAACATAGGTCAATATACAAAGTCAGGTGGGCTCTTGTTTGTTTAAGCGACCTTAACCCTTTCAAATAGTAAACAATTCCTTTCAATTCACAGTTAATCTCTATTCAAAAAATACTTTGCCAAAGTCTTTGGCATGAGAATGAACATATCACAGCAGCTGGCTTTAAATCGTTGACTCAATACATAAAAACTTTGGAAGCCAAGGATGTGATGTGAAACGGGAATTAACGTTTTGCATATTGAGAAGCATCTCATCTACGAAAAAAAATAGGGGTAGGTCACAAGGAACTTTTTCTGTTATTGAACCACTTTCCTTAACCCGAAACAAACTACGTGTCTTTATCGGGTCTGAAACTTACCCATGTATAAATCAGGCATGCTCTCAACCATGGCCCAATTAAGGTTCGGAGTGAAATGATTTTTAGCGAGGAGAATGTCCACCACCTGGGCAACCGTCATCTTCTCATCCACCAGAATACTCTTGCTACTGCCATCGTCTGTATACACCCGGACAAATAACTGTAAAATACAAACAAAACTTCATTAGCAATGACTCCAACTGTAGGTTTCACGTCACGAATGAGCATCCCTCGTCCCCAGTTGCACCAAAGTCTTTGGCAAAGAGCTTCCCATCCATGGTTGCACTACGCTCACTGCTGTATTATGCCAATAAAACCCATGTTGGCGGTTTCACAACAACGTCATTAGCTGACTGACTGACTAGACAGAATCTGTGTCTGGATTGATTCATTGTTTAATAGAGCAGTTTCATTCCTTTCATTTCCCGATAAAGAGACTGATATATGAAGCTAAACATAACATCCTGTGATTACATGAGTAGAGTCGTGCTGAAAAATAAGTTGCTTCTCCAACGTCAAAAAGAAAATGTATACATGTATCTGACTTCACTGGCGATAAGACACACAGAACAGATCCTTTAACGGGTTTCCAACTAGAGAATGTGGCTCCGTCGAGCCTATAAATGTTACAGCAATTCAAAGTGATACAAGATGTACCAGTAGATAGATGCATTACTCATTGAAACACACACATCTTTCTCAAGATCACACTCAGGTTCTGCCTTCAGTATGCAGAAAAAAGTTTGAAGTTCTGGTAATTTATCAAAGGACAAAGCGGTGGCAAGGTGAATAACAGTTCAACGAGAAAATTGACCGTAACGGTCAAATAAATCTCTGCAGGTTGGATCCACCTCTCTGCTAAGTCCCAAATTCCCTATGTCCGATGGCGGGGGAAGGGGTGGGAGGGAGGGGTTTCCCAACTTTTGCTGCTGAGTTCAAAACTGCCTAAAACCCAAATTCCCCATGTCTCTTTTAGTGTTAACTAAAACATATTGACAAGAATTTTTTCCACTTGCTCAGACCGACTGCGTCACAGATACTAATCATGACTTTAATGATTTGACACATATCGCTTTGTTGATATGACAGTAAACTGACACATAAGGAAATTCAAAGAGTAGTGATACTAGTCGCAGTGCCCATACACACTGATGTTGCTTCTGGTGCATGTACATTACAATTATTGGATTAATTTTGAAACATTTATCATTCAACACAGGTAAACTCGGTCAGATCTTTTGACCGCCTTTCATCGCCTGAAATGAAACGATACCACAACGAGAGCCGTTTTGTGTAGCGCGAGTCATTACACACAATAGACGACGGTTAAAATAGTTCTTCATCATGTCTCCACCAGCAAAAACCCCCCACAAAATGACTTTGGTTATGTGGCCTTTCTTCCATGTAAACTACGAAAATATGTCCTCATAAAACGAAACCAAGTATCAAGTGTCTCATCCCAACCAAAGAATGTAGAGGGGAGCGCTTCTAATCATTGGTGTCAGTTGGTGACACCCGGCAAACTCATTTAAAGATTATTCGTACCCTATTTTGTTGCTCCTGGTCGTCGTGTGACAAAAACTGGAATTGTCCAGTCCGCCAGATCTTTTTTTTTCATTTTGGAGGACATAGGTCCTTTTTGGGGGGTTACTGGTGCCCCTGTTTTGGCCGCCTTCTGGTGACGTCTGCCCTGGCTTTCAAGCCAGGACAGATCCCTCACTTGCATACTTTATTACCTGCGTGCAATTGATTCCTCAGATTCACCTTTGCTGTGACACCTACTGTCCTCTTGAGAGCCAGCATTACAATTGAGCTTTTTTTCTTTCTTTAATCCATGTACCGGTATATCAACTTGTACACGTACAAGCATTAGTGGGACCCGATATCCTGTGTGGGGAACATTGTGCACTCTAACCGTCTGAGCCACTCCGACTCGGCTAGTCTGCTTGATCTTGTGGAAGACGTAGTAATAAAAACCCAACCCCCTCCCATAGGGAACAATTTCCAGGGTTCCCACTTTTCCAGACTGACAAAATTCCAGGATTTCTCCAGGTTTTCCAGCAAATTTCCAGGTATCTCTCATTAGGTTTAAAGTGACTTCCAAGTTCTTCTGAATTAAAAACTGCAACCTCAAAGAACCTTACTTGGATAAAGATTGATCTGTTCAACCATACCGCTTTGTAAATCCTCCCTTTCTAGCTTATTTCAGCAATTTAGAGGTGTTGTATAACTTCAGGCTCTAAGGAAGCACCAATCTGCTGAGGCCTGTCCCTTTTCTTCCATATGTCAAATAATTTTTACAGGATTTTTGATAAAAATCACAAAATTCCATAATTTTTCCAGGCTGAGCGGGGACCTTGAATTTAAGTTTGATGGGAAGGTGGGGGTGGTGGGGGCGAGGATGGGACGTCTGATTTTTTCGAGTAAAAGAAATTTGTGTACTGTGTGAAAATAAATAAAGCCCCTTCGTATCAAAAACACACCGATTGTGCAGCATCTTCAATGCATTCTGTTATTGATTTAATTACAGAACGTTGACATGACAGTAAACTAAGTAAGAAAACAGCTTGGGTAAACTGACTGCAGAATGAAGTATGTACCATGACAAGACATGCAGCAATCTAATTTAGAAGCCATTGTGTTTCCTCCGGGTTACATCGAGACGGGTCCATATTCTTCCATTCTTCCTAACATGAATGCATGTTGTGTGCCACTTAGGATTTAAGTGCGCCTTGTAATGGCTTTATCTATCTTCATTTGCAGCAACCTCGTTAAAGCGGTCACCCTATCGGGTAAATGGAGGTCCCAAGTTCCTGCCATGCTTTGATAAATCTTTGTGTATCAGCTCTACCGAGGCTCCTTGGCTGTATTAAGCATCAGCCTTACAAGTTCTGCCCTAAAAAGGCGATGTTTCTGCACTTTCCCGTTTCACTACACCACAGTAAAAAAAAAACAATCAGCAATAATTTATGGAGACATCTAGGAGACGAACTTAGTCCTTTCACACCAAATTCATTAAATGAAACTACAGTCATATCCAGACACAAATAAAAGCACAGCCTGAAAAGCCCCTGTACAAGAGAGCTGTCAGCATCACGAGGCTTTGTCACTGCACTGAGGTGTAATCTAAAAGTGTTTGATCACTTCGAGATGTAATCAGGATGTATTTACAGGACATTGCGTGTTGATTCGTCCAATAAAATTACTTCACTCATCACAAAGAGCTGATTTATATGCTGGTGGCCTTTACCTTCTGCGTTATTTTACTTATTTCTTTTCTTTCATTTTCTATTCACAAAAGTACAAAAATCTAATCAAATCAAAGCAAAGTATTGACATTCACCTACCCTTTCCTTCATTTCTTATATCCTATTAAATAAATACTGACATGATTTCACATCTGTTACACATCCAAAGTGCGGAAAGCAGTTTGAATGGTCTTAAAATTAAGGCACGCAGATATCCGCCAATGATTCAGTCAAGTAGGACCGAGCGCCCCTCGGCTTTGTATCTTTCAAGCTTAATAGCATTAAATTCTTAACCCTTAAGATGGCGTCTCCAACTGTGGCAGGATCGTGTTTACCCTTAGATGTGCTTTTCATTAACGTTACAAAGTATCTTACCATAAATATTTATTCATGGTGGTCACCGCAAAAGTTCTTTGGTCACCATGTCGTGACCATGATATGCAACTTTTTGGGACTTAAGGCAGCGGAGAACAATAGTCAACTAACTTATTACATCAGACTCTCGCGTTTCAATTTGGGAATGGAATGTGGAAGTTCGGCAAGTATGTCTGCAACTAATTCTTAATCCCATGATCATTAATCTAATAATTACTTGATTTACCTATTGTTGATATTTAATTAAATACGATTTAATGTTAAAATATTGTTGGAAAAACGGAAAAAAGTACCTTTTTGATATTGGCTTCTTTGATTTTTTCAAGGGCAATTCGAACTTTCTCTGCCTTCAGTCTTGATGCTTGATCAACCTGTAAAAACAAAATATGAAACGTTACTATTGAGTTTAAAACCAACTTTACTTCCAAAAAAAGAAATAGCAAATAGGCTTCACGACAGCAAATCGAAATGTTCAGGACAGGGATTTGGTTAGTAGAAACGGTATTTCCGTCATCATGCCAGGAGAATATCAGGTGGGTGTGGCAAGGCGTTCATGGCCGAAACGTTTTATCTTTGCGTTCTGCACAGTCAATGACAAAACTCGCAGATGGGCAGAGAAATTGCGAATCTGTTTGGTGATATAATTAACGGGTCAACGCTGATGACTGTGACCAAGTAAACTGCGATGATCACTAAACTACAGTTTGTTTCATTTCACCAAAATTACTTTGAACAATCCCAGAAAATTAATTAAAATGCTAGTAAGATGTTGGTACTTTGCACGCGTGATCATCATAAAGTAAATCATTAAAGTAAATTTTACAACTCAGAAAATTATAAATTCGAGAAATTGTAACTTTAGGGCACCACACAAATACTGGACCCATTGCATTCGGTTTGTTTACACCAGCTGGACACAGATGACATGACACACACGACACATTTCAATTTTTGTTTTCGTAAAAAATTTCTAACAGAACAATACCAAAAAAAGTAGAAATGCAAAAGCGTTGGACGGAAATGGCTGACCACTCATCATTCACAGACATTGCGTCTCTAATATCCAACAAATCATCTGTCCAACTAACCCTTGCTATCATGCATTTATCATATTCATTTAGCCTCTGACACCTCTGTACATTGGGAATACACTTGTGAGCCAAATGTCATTTTCGCTTTAATGGTGCACGAAAAAATATTAATTGGCAGGAAGCTACTGTATCGATTGTTTCTTAAGTATTTATTCCGTTCATTTCATGGTGTACATATCACAAACAACATTTCAGTTTAAAAATAAAATAACATACTCACTGATTTCATTAAATCAGTGCGCTAATATTGATTTGTGTCCATGTTCAATATCGTCAAATTGTTTTTTTTGTGACTTTATCTCATTGTTCTTTCGGTTTAATAGAGCAAATCAAATGAGAATTAAGAACTCCCGTTCCAGTGTTAAATAGAAACTCAGTCCACGTGCAATCTTAATTCAGATTTTCTTTCGAAAATCAATCGTTTGGAAAATGCCACTGTCAAAGACACGAAAATCCAATAAGACCGTGACAAAATCGAAGATAATAGAGACGAAATTGAGTTCTCCATATGCAATACTGCAATGTTAATTGGCAACCTAAAATTAGCAAATCCAATTAAAGACGACAGACAGACTAGTGGCGAATCCTCTGAGAGTTTAACACATTGTTATGTAAATGAGGTGAAGCTGTATAATTTCAAGGGTGATCGGATTCAACGTGACTCTTGCAGACGCCATTCGTCAAACTTAATTACGCCATCAAAAGCAAATATTTACCCTTTTCATTCCAAGAGCTTATCCTACATCTTAATAAACTATATTAAAGGCTGTTTACTTTTGCAATGAATGGCAATTCATCACGAGCTTTTTATGAGTTTAATTAAATTCCAAACTTCCAAAATTGAAAGCCCAACTCAATTTAATAGCACTATAAATTCCATTTGTAGTACAAGTGCTACGGGTGCAGAATTTTAAATGTTTTAATCAAATAAGTGACGAGTTTCATCTCATATATTAAAAAAGCAAGTCAGTTTCTATGTCCAATTCGTGGTGTAATCACCGACAATGTGAAACCATATTAGCAGGAGACCTCAATGACTGAAAGGTATTTCTGAAACTGAATTCATATCCCACGGGAAACGAAGAAAGGAGAGGGTGTTGTGAGTCGGTTCGTTCTGAAACCCTTTTCTCTTATCAAGCTCGGAAACATTGACGTTTTTGACGGGCAAGTCCTCTGTGCAAAACCCGAAAACAAAGAAATTCATCTCTGCGTGGATGTTTCGCTGTGAATAAATAGGTCAAACATTTCTACCGTTGCTGTCAATTTCTAAAGATAATCTAAACTCAAGAGAGAGAAATCTTTCAACTGTACACCTGTCCTTTGTAAGCAATGAAAGTAGTCCTCACGGAACAAGTAAAATGGGGAGATCATGTCAACAAATTCAGGGATTCTAAGTAGTTATTTTGATGACCCTTCAGATTGAAGGATCCTGTCTGACTCATGCAATATCGTCTATGTTAATTAATGTTTGTCCCAACACAGGGGCAGACTGGTAAGGACCCATCAGTTCACCTCCTCATGGAATTGCTGAAGGAACTGCAGAGTTCATCATTGATGTAATTTTGTCACAAATGTAAAACGATATCTTTCAAAAATTGTATCAAACCGAAACGGCAAGTTATTAATTTAAAATTTTATAAAAAAATTTGTGTCTTTCCTAGACACATTGGATTTTTGGGAAATCTGTGGATTTTTTTGTAATTTTGCTTGTCCAAAGTGTGGCTGTACTAGCGTTCCTGTCTGGATAGCCTTACATATAATTTGGCAAAAGTTTGTTGGCAAAACATTTCAACAGCAATTGATCAATTACGGACTTTTATTTATCGGTAAATAGCCAGAAGCCGTTTCATCATGTATAACCAGTAACTCAACTATTCAGATATCCATAGAGCAAGGGATCTCCTCAGCTTAATTGTATTAGCATGTATGCCAGACAGATATGGACGAGCTTAGTCCACTTAGACGAGTCCCACTGATGTGGAATAACTGTCCGAGCAATCCACTTTTACTTGTCTCGGGCTAATGGCTCACAAAACGGATAAACGTTCACTCAGATATCTTGAAGAAAGGGCCATTTAGTAGAGTTGATGTGACAGCAGCTTCCTTGTGAAATGTCCATTTTACAAGACAAAGAACAGAACTCCGAATTTTATTGAATCGGTTAGTTCGTGGTCAGTTTTCTCGAACGCACCGGAAGCGGTTCCAGATAACAGCAAAGTGCTCTTTCACATTGTTCGCATACTTTTTGATGCCTGTGCCATCGTACATTTTCAACATATACATGATAAACCCGTCGGAAAAGTACTCCTGGAAGACCACTACGTAGCAAACACTTAGTCACATTACCGAGAGTACGAGCAGTTCTACTCAATCCTCACAGCCGAATCTCGACGTAGTAAAGCCACCGGCAACCTTATCACTGCTAGACCGGGATCGTCCGTCTAAGTATGTCCATCCCAGTTTGATGGATAGGTCGTTTATTGACCCACATTGAAAGCTACATGACCCTCAATGGTCGAGGGTGAAAGATATGCGAGTGGAAGTGAATGGCTGTAGGAGGTAACTTGGTGACATCTGTGGACCTCCGTCAATTCAAGTTTCACAGTCGCTTCAAATGGTCTGACTAATCTGAGCTCAACAAATGTGCTTCCGGGATGTGCACCGAAGGATTCATTTGCAAATTAATCTGCAACAGAGTCTCTCAGAGGGGCCATGATTTTACAGTCGATGGAGTTCGACATACATATACTCTATGCCCCGTTCTGTACCAATTGACCTTCTCACAGCCAGTAACCATTCATTTTCATTTGTGACCATTTTATGTCCCTGTTCTGTTCCTTTGGTGTCCATCTGTTTCTGAAGCCTTACAAGAGGAACTCTGTGATTCTTTTGCGCCCTGTAACAAGGCTGAAAGTATGGGTGCTATCAAAAAAGACAGTTGTGATTCTTCATATTTTACACTTTATTAATCTAGTACTTGTATGTGTTAGTATTTGTGATGAAACAATGGAGAACAACGAGACACAAAAGGTACGTACTAATCACCTTTGAATAGGTAATGCACTGTTTGCTGGACCGCAGATTTATGTCCCGTTTTCTTCCTGAGTTGCCTCACCAAGAAACCTTGGCTCTGACTCTGCAGACTCGGCATTGAGTCTTAAATTCAATTACTTCCGAGTAGCTATGAATCATTTTGTCTAATGGGCCTGTAATACCACTTGGGCAAACACCATCTCAAACCAAATTTAATGCAAGAACTGCATCTGTAATGACCAGGGCATCCAAATAATGTTTTCATGGTCCCCGTGGGGTAGTGCGTACAAGTGGTCAGTGGAATTCTTGATGAAGCTGTCGACCAGGATACTCCACAGGTCACGGCTATTGGGCAAGCTGCTCCGTGGTCCATACCCTCACCCCATAAAACACCCTAACGTTCGTAATATTGCCCTGATGTATGACCAAATAAATCTCATACATTTACTTCAGACGACATTAATTCATTGACTAAACTGCCAATAAAGAGGAGCTCTGCTGTTAACCACAATGTATTATTGCACATCGACTTGAAAAATAAGCCTCTGGTCGACAAGCATGTGCCTATGAAAAGGACAAGTCTCCCTTTCATTGTACGGCATAAAGAAAAATATATGATCGTTTGAAGTGGCCGTCTTGAGACTTCTTTGGTGCCATATGCCCAAATATTTTTGTCTTGTAAAACCAAATACACTGGCAGTCCACTTACAATGGAATCTCACATCACGGGCCAAAGGAGAATGAAAACAACTATGTTTTCTACTTGCACATTTTTCTCTATGATGTGAAACTTATTTGCGGAATAACTTGTAACTGTACATTAATAACTCCAGGAAAATTTTAAACTTTCGATGTGAAATTCATAAAATGACGGTTTTAACAGCATTCTTTTCAAGTTGTGTCACAAACATGTGTTGTTGTAAAACCGAACATAATACTTTACACTGTAATATTGACAGAATCCTTTCAAGTTGGCTTTTCCAATTAATTGCAGCCGATTAATCATTTGTATTTGATGAAAATATCTGTATTAGGTCAAACTAGCCATGTGGCTACCGCCATCAGAAATTCACACCGGGCTCCAGTTACACAGTGTTACGCACTTAATGAATAGCCTGTCAATATTAGTGGTCACTTAATCAGCAAAACATTTTATTTCAAGAAAACTTGTAAGGCCTATTGACAATATTATGAAACCAGTAGAGTTCTGACGGTTCTGAGTTCTGAGTCCCGAGTGTTCCATGTTTAACACGGGACGCAGCAAGAGATCATAGACTTGAATCAGGAGCTAAATGAATCTGATACATGTATGAGGTTAATTAATTTGCATTTTTTCAATGGATATAGTAAGTATTCAAATAACTAGGCCATATTCATAAATGGAGATGAGCAGGATAATTGTAAACTTTTTCAGTGTGTGTATGCTGTGGTGAAAAATACTGCCTGAAGACATGTCGGAAGATATGGAGATTATGATGTTCAATTGTTCACCATAAATCTCGCTTACATATTAGGACTTTGATTGGCCAACGTTTCACAGTTATATGATCACTTTGTAGGATGTGTAATCACATCAGTTCCGTAAAGTTACCAGAGATGAGTCACCAACATAATGAACACTCAATCAACAGAAACACAGTTTTGTCAGTAGCATTAGTTGACCAAAGGTTCTGAAAGTCCTAATAAGGAAAGACATTTTATTGTTTTTCTGTTGATATCAGGTTTAAATTGACACAATTGGATTTTGTCCCGTTGTTGTAGGCAATGTTTTTTTTTCTAGAAAATTGAGCGATATTTTTTAATTTCAGGGAAAGTACAAAAATTCGTAAGTTTTAAAGGAAATATGAAATTACAAGGGTTTCCGTTCCAGAAACATGAATGTTAGAAAGATGTAAAAAAACTGGTGAATCCTACTTTCCAGAGTTGTACAGTGGAACAGTGCATCTCACTGAGAAAATGTGTCTCCATCAAGAACTACTGACGTTCATCTTTTCTCCAACGTGTGATTGGCTCTTACAAAATCATATCACTTTTGTGCAACTAGATTGCATCAGGACAGAGGCCTTCAAAAGATGTCAAATGTACTTATTATTCTGACAATATTTGGGGCTTTTATCCTAATTTGGAGTCTTATGTGAGTCAGTTTTCATTCCCTCTTCACGACATTTCAAGCAAAAGAGGAATTCTGGTGGTTGAACAAGTGTACGTTGTAATCCAGGCACCAACTTCATAATTCCCACACTTTAAAATTTTTATTAGCCTTTATGTATGTTAGTTCTAACCGCCATTCAGAGTTGCTGGGGGAAAGATATTATTCTATGGAGTTTCAAGCAACATATAACTGATTTCCTTGAGGCTTTCTTTGCACCAATTTTTTTTTCTGCTAACTGCTGCAGATTTTTGAATGAGGAAATTACAAAAGGAGACTGGTGTGATGACAACAAAAGCCATGATAAATAGCTGTCGGCTATCTGGCTTCCACACAGGGGGGTCAGTTATGAAACACATCATCACAATCATAATTCAATTATTATTCTTGCTAATGAGAATGTGAAGTGACCCAGGAATATCATCCAAATCATAAAGTGCCTTGTTTGATCTCTTTGTTACTCCACCAGTGCTTCATAATTGCACAAGAACTAAATTCTGTGACAATAATTGTAAGCTTACATAATTCAAACAATTTCTCTTTTTGCGTTTCACACCCGTGTGTTGGACAGAAAGATGGGTAGTTGTGTACGAGCTGACAACTATTTTTGACATTATTTTTTTTGACATTTACATTAAAGCATTACAAGTTTTAATGACAACGAGACACTCCATCACTGGGTTCAAGGTGCCTTCGCAGTAAAATAGGTAACGTTTTCCACAGCAACTTTCAGAGATGCTTTTTATAGGGGTGGGGGATTCTATGAAGCAACTTGGCTTCAGGTGGAGACCTTCCTTCAATAAAACCATCCAAGCACAAACCAAGTTGCGGTTACAAAACTTTTTTTTTTTAAAACAAATTGCCAGTCACACTAGTACTCGGGCACAAAAATATACGAAATAAAAGCATGCGTCACACGTTAAAGCATGCACACGATTCAAAGGGTAATTATAGCTTTGGATGTTTACTTGGAATTTATAATAAACGCGTGTGTAATAAACATTTTTAAATAAAATATTATACTATACTATACTCCTTGCTGAAAAACCATTCGATACTAGCTATTTCTTTTTCATGCCATACTTAATTTCTACGCAAAGGCGTTAGTATTCCAAAAAAGGTCACATAAATATTGGTTTCAACGTATTTTCTGAACACACCCTGTATAGGTACGGATTGGGAGGGGAATTATTTAAATTTTTGTTTCAGGTGGCAGCATTAATAACACGTCATGTTAACAGAAGTCTCTCATGTAGCATATCCAGAAGAAGAAGAAAAGTTCCAAAATAAGTAATAAAAATTTATTTTAAAATTATCACCCAGAGACAGGGGTCTCATACTGTCAAGTGTCATAATGGTGTGTTTACACCGCCCGATACCGAGACCGAAACAGATGACATTGCTAAAAGTAGTCAATGGCATCAGAGACGGGGTCTCAGTGCAGTGTGAACACCTTCATACAACTCTAAGTAAGACATTTTAGTCAGTCTCGGTATCTGTCTTGGTCTCGTTTCGGGCAGTGTGAATGCACCATAAAGACAGCAATATTTCGTGGATGTATCTTGATTTGTCACATGTTCATTGGTTTCGCAGGAATCCAAATTAAAGCACATATCAGTAGATTCGAAACAAGGAGTATGATATTGTGTTATACATTGTAAAGGATGAGAGAGCTTGGAGACTTACAGAGACTACTTCCTTCTCCCCAGAGCGCCGGTTTTTGTCAATAAGCTGCACGACTGCCTCATGAGCCTGTTAGGGAGGAAATTAGGCAAAAATTAATATTTAATCTTAAATATAATATTTTTAGTTTTATGCATTGATCAGGAAGCAGAAGCAATAAATGAGAAAATGAAACACTTCACGTACGTCTAAGAAACCTTGTTGGTGGTACAACAGACTAATTATTCTTCGTTTATAAAAACATGCGACATTTGATGTCGAAGATCATTTTCAAAAATATACACCTGAATAAATGACGTTTTGCATTTGCAGGATATTTTTGAAATGTTATGCCCTGACGAAAATATGATGACAGCATTGTGCCTTTTTTATGGGACAAATATTTGCCATATCGGTTTGATGACAATAAACTACCAGTTCAATATAAACAACATGCAAACATGCAATCTCACGTCAAATATGGGCCATCATTACATAATATTAAGTGGTCACCGTCAATTTGTCGATTAAATTAGATGCTGGTCAGTAGATATTGATTAACTTTGCAAATTATTATGATACGGGTTCACCGTTTTCACCTGTCCATAAACTTGCACATGAATACATTAATAGTTGAGTTCTTTGTTAGAAAACTTCATAACTTGTTTCTCTTAACCAATCATTAGTAGCATCACAATATCTATTTTACACATAAGCAAAAGTTATGTGTGAGACTATAGTCCAGCTTCACACACGCATAAATGACTAAATCACGAGAGATGATAAAACAAAAGTCACAAGATTCCCATGTCTGAAAAATATAGGTGCGGACAACCGTCACTAAAGCAGAGAAATTCAATATGAAGTTCAATTGAGAAACTAAAATTTTATTTTTACCATCAGGGTAACCAAACGAGTTTTGACATTTTACATACATGTCAAGAAGTTTCGCTGATAAAATATCCTTAAACTGTACTGCAGCACGTACCACAGTGTACAGTGCAGATGGTGTCAGATTAAAGGTAAATATTCTATGACCGTAATATATTTAGTTCCTACATTTCAAACAAAAAATAAATTGATCATTCCAAAATGTTCATGTAACCTCACTCCTACACCTTGTGGAATGATGACATTGAGTGCTTTAAATCACTCAGCTCAACATATCTTGCCCAGCCATTGTCATGGACTGCGTGATCTTCAGTTAATTTTCGACCCATTCTATTCAGCAGATATCCCTCTTGAGGGCTCAGAAACCACGTCCTGTAGTCCCAAGGAAACCTGACGATTGATGGATCACGTAGGAAAGACGACATTGGTCTATCCATCACCACTTAACTAGGTGACAATAACAACGTTCAACTAAAAAAAAACCAGAATCCATTCTCCAGAGAAAACTGCATGTATGTCAATGTGCACACGTAATGACATTTACTCCATAAAAGAGTTGACACATGAAAATCTAACAGGAAGGCCACATCACGTTACCCTAGCTGATAAATCGTGCAAATTCCTACTCTCCAAATTTGGATGGTCAGTATTTCCTAATTTTTTTAGTAACTTTTATTTCTTTCATAAAGAATCCCTAGAATTTCATGACGCAAACATTCTTTATTCCTACACTCACTGCAACCATACGCACATCTGTATGGCTTCAGCAGGATGGTGTTTCAACCTTGCCCCCGCCCCATCCCAGTCACCGTCTAAAGACACCTTACTAAACCTTGTTCCCAATAGACACAGCTTCTATTTATTCAAGATGACAAGTGAACAACCAAAGATCTGCAAGTATCAAGATCATCAAGTTACCTGAGAAAATGATAATTCAGTTAAAACACTAATTTGTGGCAAGTTGGGAAAATTCCTGTTTCCCTGGTTGTGTATTAATTTGTTCATTAAATATAACTACTGTACAACGTCGTTCCCTTTGTGGCTTCCCTTCTTCAGAAAACGTAATCAAATTTAGTCCAACATGGTGGAGAAGTAGTGTGTGAAACTGAAAGGGTTAAATATCATAAACTAATAAAAATGGAGCAACGTTAACATCTAAATGACAGGGGAAATCGTACCAAATTCACAACGACTATGATCAGAGCGCAGTCTCAGTGGTTTAATTTCTTCTTGAACAAACAAAGGCTGTTTTCACTCCTATTGACAAAACAATTGTCGACATTAGATGAAATTACCAGCAAATCCCAAGAGTGCTTGATTTTTGTAAATGGAAAAAAGACTGTGTGAGACAACATGCCTTGTAAGCTTGCGACTTGGCAGCCTGTAAGCTGAAGGCCAGGCATTAGGAGATGAATATTCCATAAGGGGCATCAAATTTTCGTAACACATACAACTGCAATAAGCTCACGTAAAAATAAAAGTAAACCAAGGACGAGCGTTTAAAAGAGCAACACGATGCAGTTGATGTCTTTTCCAAGATGTTATGAAACTTCCTCTCGAGATGAACAAGGAAAACCACTTGTGCGAAGAGAATTCCTCCCTGCAGACACAATATAATATCTCCAATGCTTTCGTTTTGCTTCTATTTTTGCAAAAGTTTTGAAGTATAGTCGCACATAGTAATGCTCCATTTCGCGGAATACATCGAAAAGCACTCAAAATGGGATCCACGGTTATTTACACTAAAGCGTTATTACTTTGGAAACAACTCGGAAAAATAATCACTGATGATTTAAATATTAAATGCGACAAACAAGCGAACCATTTACTTCCAACAAGTAACAGTGAACAGAGGTCGATCGCCTACTTAACGACAATTAACCTGGATACAAAGAGTTCCATGGGCTTCAATCAATCTTTTCCGTGGTATTCCGTCTGTTGCATGCAAATTTACAAGTAGTTTGCTACACACGAAGTATGATACATGTGAAATGAATCTAAAACCAATTTTACTTTTACCTTTTGAGACTTATTTGTAGATTTAAGACTCAAGAATTGTACCACCAACCGGTATGCTAATAAGGAAAATGTAGTGTAAAGAAAAGTTTCCTTCTTAAATGTACACACGTTCAGGACCATGCAACATGCAGATTCGTTAAAATCAATTACAGTAATATCATGCAATGAACCATATGTTATCAGCCAGCGCAATTGTTTTTGGTGAATAACGTCCGGGCATTGTACAAAACATTGACAGTAAGTGTAACCTGAACTGATCCTTCAGCCAAATTTTGACTGCGACGCACTGACACCATATGTTGTCTATATTGGTCTAACTGTATTCTGGAACGAAAGTAATGTTGACGAGAAAAGCGAAATACCTACCGGAGTGGGAGAGTTAGTGATTCCACCCGAGCCCATGGATGAACCACTGGAGGTTGTCGTCACAGATATGTGTGACCCTGATGAAGGAAGGGACATCGAATCGGAAAAAGCCGAATCAACATCAGCGTAACCTTCGTGGGCAAAATCTTGTTGCGCGTCGTAATCGTAGTCGATCTGTAAGTTACCATTCGAGGGTTCTGGAGACGGGGACATTTTCAAGCCGGCAGGCGGGGGTGGTAAAGAATCGTCCGAGTAGTTAGACTGGCCAGAGGACATCTGATGAAAGCCACTATCACTACTGTTACCCTCGCTGCCACTTGATGTTCTGTTGTTACCGTTTTGTAAGTTAGGTGGAAGCGGAATTTGTGGTGGTTTTGGTATCATCGCATCTACTGGGTGTTCCGTATTGGCGTTCTGTCTATCAGCAGATGGGTCTCCCTGATTCTGATGTTTCTGTTTGGTAGCACTGGATTTGCTCTGATTGTGAGTCAATGTGGAAGAATTGGAATCACATATTAATGTTTCAGAGCTCTGACTATTTGAGCTCCCGTTATTAAGTCCCCCATATAAATTTGGGTCGTAAATGGGGTCCATTGACCCTCCAACAAGACCACTGAGTTCCGATAAGGCACTTTGAAATTGAGACTGTATGGCGTCAAAGGGGTTGACTCCTTCACCCCCAGAGGATCTGTCCGACTCACCCTGTACAGAGCCACTCCCACTACTCTGACTGCTTGCAGTACTGACAGAACTCTGAGTACTTTGCTTCCTTTTAGAGTCTTTCTGCACCACGGCATACTTGGCACCGGTGGACGAGGCCGCTTTGTGGAGGGAATCGTTGAGCTCCGTCTGCTGTGTTGTTAATTGTGTTTCCAATTCGGAGAGTTCACCCAGAATGGCATCCAGATCGACATCCTGTCCACCTGAAAACAGAAATATATCAAATGTAAACCACGAGATCATAACAGAAACAGAATCCACCTCACTGAAAGATGTGAAAAAATTACCTCTCAGTCTAGCAACACTACAAGGAAGACAGTGGTATAGCCTATAGGTTAAGGACGAACCAGGTAACGACATGTCAGTGTTTAGAATTTAATTAATTCTACCACGTCATTTGCCTATCTAAAAGGACTGTACTAAGCCTACGTAAAATATTCCGTATTTGGCTTGAAGAACCCCACCCTTAACAAATTTATTGCTGCATTACATGAAAACTTTGGTTGATAAAAATGTGAGCACGGCAAAACCGCCTTCTTTTCATTTGTAATGGAATTTTGCTGTTGTGAAATTGGAGAGCTTGATTACTGGACTGAAGTGTGATATATATATGTTTCAGTAATAAAATCATGCTTTTCTCCTTTGAAATTTCAAGTATGATAATTCTCTTTATGTTACCACTTCTTCAGACAGTGGCATATTCTGTTTCACTTGACAATATCCATAGGCAACGCGTTTAATGTAGATACACATCTGACAAGTTTTACTCCAAAGGAGTCTTTAGCAAGGTTACATTCTTCTTTGCCATGTCCAAGAATATTCATCTTTATCTGTCACCCGTAATACACTGGCCCTGCTGTTGCATTTAATGGGATGCCATGGCCTCAGCACTAACACGACCAGACAAAAGCTATTCGCGAGACCAGCTCTCAAATGCTTTTCTTTCTCAGAGGCCTAGAATTATCAGCTGCGTTAATGATTTGTCTGGAAAAGTTGGCCTTCAGGAAATGGTCCCAGGTCCTTACAGATATCGATGGCTTATGCCTGGTGTAATTGCGATTTTTTGGGGATGTAAGTACATGTTGGAGACAAAAAGCACCTTGAGCTATGTACATAATTGACAAAATAAGATAATGAAAGTTACAGTATTTTTACCTTTGAACAGCAATGAAGATACAATGTGTAAAACGAATAATTTATAAAGCCTCTCTTCAATTTTGGTGTGTGCATTCCAGAAATGTTCGATTCGGTTTTGTTTCACATCTATGTCTAGCATTCCACATGAATGAAGCACTTCGTTTTCATTTGTAAGACAATGTTTAGTTATATAAAATAAAAGTCTTTGCACCACACACAACAGTTGAGCTATCAAATGTATATTATGATTTTCTGAAATGTTCCATGTTCACTATTCATAAAGGCCTTATACCTGGATGATTCAGCAAATGATTCATCACTACCTCGCAGTATCATTGTTTGACGCAGTAGGGTACTCCAGAAAAAGATGTGAATTTCACACCAATACATGTATTTGTTCGTTGAAACAACTTGGCATTGTTGTTGTGAAGAGGTATGAACATAACATACGAAAAGTGAGATGGAGAGATGGAGAGTAAGATCAAGAAATGAAGATTGAGATGAAGAGGTTGAAGAAGATAGATAGATGGAGAGATAAAAGTGAGATCAAGAGGGTACGAAACTTTATCAAGCCAAATCAACAAAGAACCAATTCCAAGAAGGGGGGTAGTTGGAGGGCCATAGTGAGTACATACGTCACTCCGCTTTTCAAAGACGGCGCGACTAAAATTGTTTCATCTAAAATATATTGAAGGGTCGCGCAGGTTTGAATCCAAACCTATTTCTTCTAATTTACAACGGAGTTACAGTTATTCACAGAATTCACCTCTGGTGAATTGCACCTCGAATGTAAGATCCCAGTAAGCCAGGTAAAAGAATGGCTGAGGCACACTCAAAATGAGAGTCGGTTCCCTATTGGATGGCTGGCAATACTCAAGTCAGTCTATGAGTCAGAGAGTCAGAGGTGAGCAATCTCCTACAGAATGTAAACCACTCATAACTTACAACACCTTTCTGTTAATCTAACCTATATTTTGAAGATCATCTCACAGCGCTGCTACCTGCAAAATCGTTCCTGATCATTTTATAATTTATCTCGAGTCTATTACAGCTAGTAGGCTAAAGTAGTACAGCACGATTTTACGTCGGTAACTACGATCTCGACTCAGTTTACTGGACTGGGAGAAACCTTTTCCCGGAGCAGAGAACTAAAAAGTGTCCCAGTGAGTACTGCTCACACTTTATTTCCAGCTGTTAACGGTGACAAGTAACGGTCGCACAAACGACTTCCAAAAAAGCCTGCAAAAAGATTTCAAAGGAGCGAAAAGTCAGGAGTCCAAGCTCTCCCCAAAATGTAACGGAAAGCGAGTAGCGATGATGATACACCGTCGACAGAATGCACTGCAGGCTGGAAATACTCGCTGAAAACATTTATCTGTAAAGTTACTGCAACCATCTGTATCTCAGATACCAACCCATCTGTTTGTCTGTTACCATCTGTTTGATCAATACATCTGCTACTTATGGAACTGTTTTGCTACTTTATTACATGCATACTCAGCTAGTAATAAGGGTATGCCTACGTACTAAAGTGCAAGAATTTATCACCAATTAATGTAAATGCATGTAATAGATATTAATCGATACCAATGGGGATTTGTCTCAAGACTGTGTAAAACAATCAATGCTTAGACAATGTGTGTGTCAACTGCAGACTTCCGAATTTTGTATTTTGCAATCTCATGGAACCATGGCAATTGCGGCCAATTTGCTGCCAGGCAGACTAAGCAAATTAGATTTTCTGTGCAGGGATGGGCCGTAAGAATTCTACACACAACTTTATGCCCACTTTTCATGGTCGAATCAATAATCAGCTTCTGTTTTTCATCGAAGAATTTCTTTTTTAAGACACAAATCTCCAGGCAATATATCAACGTGAAAATAAAGGTTAGGTTTATGCCTACTAAAAAAAATTTACATGCTGATGTACTCCTCCAAACAAAGATGTCAAAATTGCTGCATCACAATCCTCATCCTCTGGGGAAACTGACAATTTTTATTAATTATACCGTCGAGTCCCTTATGAAGGTCTATTGCAGTTTGTATCAAGCACGTAATCAGAATTGTTGCCGCGTCTGTATTTGTGTGGCGGTCACCATTATGGGACAATATTCCCATTTCAGGTCCCAATCCACACCCACAAAATCATCCACCATCAATATCTGTCATATCCCTCTTGGTGAGGATGACTTTCAGGCAAAAAATTTAACCCATATTTCTTTTTTAATGTCACCGACTTTGTTGGGCTGCTGTCTTCTTCTAGAAAATACTCTTTTAATTCATAGATTTTTCACCTCAAAAATAAATTTATCATTCAAAATATTTTCAAACTGCGAGTCTTGTAAGTGTCTCGTAATCGTACTTTAGTTGAGGAATACTTGGGAGTAACATCAATGAAGACATGAAAAAATAGCCCTGTGACGGGCTGAGGTGGTTTAAGTTATATGTGTCAAAATGTCAAGTTGTCAAAAAGATGTCAAA